>JAJQKJ010002834.1:300000-355000 GCA_029574335.1 Rana kukunoris
TCCACCCAAAAGTCATATTCCAAAAGCAGAGGTGTCTTTAATTAGGTGGTCGCCTAAGGCCTCGCACTCACAGGGGCCTCACGGCCGCCTAATTTGCCTCTGCTCAATCACTGTGTAATAGATCCGTGCAACTTTCTGCAGCCATTTTTATTTGCTTGAATTTTTTTTACCCATTATGCGTCTAAGTTTTGCTTAAGACCTCACAAAGTCTAGAGCCGCCTCTGTCCAAAGGTTTCATATAGAGGAGGGGGGGAGGGTTTGAACCTTTGTCAGGTTTTTATTGTTATCTGTTTCTTGGCTGGGGAACTATCACTGCACTTGTCAAGAGAAGAAGCGACAGGAAATCTCTCCAAGGACACAAAACTTCCGACATTGTTTTTATTTTGTTGCCTGTACCTGTCTAAGGGACGTCCACTTCCTCGATGTCTTGTACGGTTGTCACAGGAACAGGAAGTGAGGGGAAATCTACACATCGGGGATATCAAAACTTGACATTTGTGGAGGAGAGAAAGGGATGGACGATTTGGGTCCAGGAGATGGACAGTTGTGGAGAAGAGGAATGGAGCGGTTTGGGTCTAGAAGAGGGACAGTTCATAATGGGCACAGAGGGTGTACAGACCCGGGAACTCAGCACAGGGATGGTGGGAACCCCTCATAATGGGCACAGCAGGTGTACAGAAGAAAATAAATCACCGCTCCAGGTGAGACCTGTAGACGATCAAGGATAATTAGATTACCAAGGTGCTGGCGATGCAAATAGCAATGATGATGAAGAAAAGAAGGAAGGACGGCCGCACTCCAAGGATTTTCAAACGAAAAAAGTTGTCTTTATTGTAAATCCAAAAACATGTACAGTCACAGCAATCACAGAAAACAGGACAGCCGACGCGTTTCGCACTCGATCAGTGCTTAGTCATGGCTAAGCACTGATCGAGTGCGAAACGCGTCGGCTGTCCTGTTTTCTGTGATTGCTGTGACTGTACATGTTTTTGGATTTACAATAAAGACAACTTTTTTCGTTTGAAAATCCTTGGAGTGCGGCCGTCCTTCCCTCTTTTCTTCATCATCAGCAGGTGTACAGACCCGGGAACTCAGCACAGGGATGGTGGGAACCCCTCATAATGGGCACAGCAGGTGTACAGACCCGGGAACTCAGCACAGGGATGGTGGGAACCCCTCATAATGGGCACAGCAGGTGTACGGACCCAGGAACTCAGCACAGGGATGGTGGGAACCCCTCATAATGGGCACAGCAGGTGTACAGACCCGGGAACTCAGCACAGGGATGGTGGGAACCCCTCATAATGGGCACAGCAGGTGTACAGACCCGGGAACTCAGCACAGGGATGGTGGGAACCCCTCATAATGGGCACAGCAGGTGTACAGACCTGGGAACTCAGAACAGGGATGGTGGGAACCCCTCATAATGGGCACAGCGGGTGTACAGACCCGGGAACTCAGCACAGGGATGGTGGGAACCCCTCATAATGGGCACAGCGGGCGTACAGACCCGGGAACTCAGCACAGGGATGGTGGGAACCCCTCATAATGGGCACATCGGGTGTACGGACCCAGGAACTCAGCACAGGGATGGTGGGAACCCCTCATAATGGGCACGGCAGGTGTACAGACCTGGGAACTCAGCACAGGGATGGTGGGAACCCCTCATAATGGGCACAGCGGGTGTGCAGACCCAGGAACTCAGCACAGGGATGGTGGGAACCCCTCATAATGGTCACAGCAGGTGTACAGACCCGGGAACTCAGCACAGGGATCTTACAATAGAGTCCCCAAGAAAAAGAAACCATAGGGGGGGGGGGGGGTGTAATTTTCCAGCATCCCCCTGGTTTGGGTGGACTGACCCTTTAAATTGCACCATAATAAACAGAACATGTGAAGCGCATGCTGGGGTCATGTAGCCCCGGTATGAACACTTATCTCTTCTCATAATATTTGCCAGAGAAATAAACAAAGAAGACGGATCTTGACAAACGTCGGGACTTTCATAGATGTTTAGTTTGGAGAAGCTGAGAATTTGAGGAAGTTGAGGCTGAAAACACTCTGGGAGGGGGGGGGTGAATTCCGTACACCACGCAGTCACGCGGGCCGGATGGGGTGAATGCCGTACACGCCGGAGTCACGCGGGCCGGATGGGGTGAATTCCGTACACGCCGGAGTCACGCGGGCCGGATGGGGTGAATTCCGTACACCCCGGAGTCACGCGGGCCGGATGGGGTGAATTCCGTACACCCCGGAGTCACGCGGGCCGGATGGGGTGAATTCCGTACACGCCGGAGTCACGCGGGCCGGATGGGGTGAATTCCGTACACGCCGGAGTCACGCGGGCCGGATGGGGTGAATTCCGTACACCCCGGAGTCACGCGGGCCGGATGGGGTGAATTCCGTACACCCCGGAGTCACGCGGGCCGGATGGGGTGAATTCCGTACACCCCGGAGTCACGCGGGCCGGATGGGGTGAATTCCGTACACGCCGGAGTCACGCGGGCCGGATGGGGTGAATTCCGTACACGCCGGAGTCACGCGGGCTGGATGGGGTTAATTCCGTACACGCCGGAGTCACGCGGGCCGGATGGGGTGAATTCCGTACACGCCGGAGTCACGCGGGCCGGATGGGGTGAATTCCGTACACGCCGGAGTCACGCGGGCCGGATGGGGTGAATTCCGTACACGCCGGAGTCACGCGGGCCGGATGGGGTGAATTCCGTACACGCCGCAGTCACGCGGGCCGGATGGGTGAATTCCGTACACGCCGCAGTCACGCGGGCTGGATGGGGTGAATTCCGTACACGCCGCAGTCACGCGGGCCGGATGAGGTAAATTCCGTACAGGCCGGAGTCACGCGGGCCGGATGGGGTGAATTCCGTACACGCCGGAGTCACGCGGGCCGGATGGGGTGAATTCCGTACACGCCGAAGTCACGCGGGCCGGATGGGGTTAAGCGATGGGGCGACAGAGGCTGGGAAAGGGTTACACAATGCAGAAGGGGGGGGGGGTCGCAGTAAATGCAATCTTGGCGACACGGCTGCGATATTTTGTTCTAAATAACGTAATCCCCCTTATATACAAACTTCTCTCTGGCCAAGATAAACATCCCGCTCTGCAGCCCGCAGCCCCCTGATGTTGGGGGTCCGCGTCTCGGAGGTCAGACATTTTTAAGTGGCTCCTCAAAGCGGTGACCCCATGAATGCATTAAACTCCTCCCACTTGCATCCATTAGAGTCATTCGGCGATTTAGAGACGAGGGCTGTTTAATGTCAGAACCCTTTTCTGAAATCAGATCCATGCCATCACAGAAACCTACTCAGTTCTATAAGGAGGTTAGGCCAGGAACGTGTTCAACTCTTTGTAAGTTACTTGAATTGTTGGGAAAGAAGCAACTCTTGAATTTAGAGTCAAGGGCTTTGTAATGCTGGAACCCTTATCTGAAATCAGATCTTAAGGAAGGGAACTGCAGAGGAACCTGTTGAGTTTTATGAGTAGTTTATGCCGGGAACATGATAAACTCTTTGCAGTTACTTGCCTTGCTGGAAAAGAATCCACTCGGGACTCAGGAATGTAGAATCAAGGGCTTTGTAATCTTGGAAACCTTATCTAAAAAAAAAAAAAAACAGATCAACATCTCAAGATAGGGTTGCCACCTTTTCCTCAAGCCAAACCCGAACACGCCACTACATATGGTGGGTGTGGCCATATTGAGGGAGGGGCCTCACGAGGCATGATTAAATTAAACAAAATAATTATTTTACCTATAAAATATGCTTACTTTGCTGTGCCACAAGTAAGAGTCTCACTGACATGAATAAACCTTAGCACAATCATTTAAAAAAAATAAAACTCTTCCATTACTACAGAGGTAAGTGCAGTGGAGATCAGGGGCATTAGTTCACCTTTTAATTTTCATTAAGTACAGAGGGTATTACAGTATGTGCAGGGAGGGAGTGCAGAATTTACAACAGTATATACAAGAGTGTGGCGCGTATGTTGGTATGTGTAGGAAAGGAGTGCAAAGTGTAAGACATTATGTACAGGAAATGAGTGCAGAGGGTAGGTATTACTTGCAGGAAAGGATTGAATAGGGTATAACAGTGACCAGTATATGCAGTAGAGGAGTGTGGAGGGTATGATGGGAGCACTATGTACAGGAGAGGAGTGCGAGGGTATGATGGGGGCAGTATGAACAGGAGAGGAGTGTGGAGGGTATGACAGTGGGCACTATGTACAGGAGAGGAGTGTGGAGGGTATGACAGTGGGCACTATATATAGGAGAGGAGTGTGGAGGGTATGACAGTGGGCAGTATGAACAGGAGAGGAGTGTGAAGGGTATGACAGTGGGCAGTATGTACAGGAGAGGAGTGTGGAGGGTATGACAGTGGGCAGTATGTACAGGAGAGGAGTGTGGAGGGTATGACAGTGGGCACTATGTACAGGAGAGGAGTGTGGAGGGTATGACAGTGGGCACTATGTACAGGAGAGGAGTGCGAGGGTATGATGGGGGCAGTATGAACAGGAGAGGAGTGTGGAGGGTATGACAGTGGGCACTATGTACAGGAGAGGAGTGCGAGGGTATGATGGGGGCAGTATGAACAGGAGAGGAGTGTGGAGGGTATGACAGTGGGCAGTATGTACAGGAGAGGAGTGTGGAGGGTATGACAGTGGGCACTATATATAGGAGAGGAGTGTGGAGGGTATGACAGTGGGCAGTATGAACAGGAGAGGAGTGTGAAGGGTATGACAGTGGGCAGTATGTACAGGAGAGGAGTGTGGAGGGTATGATGGGGGCAGTATGAACAGGAGAGGAGTGTGGAGGGTATGACAGTGGGCAGTATGTACAGGAGAGGAGTGTGGAGGGTATGACAGTGGGCACTATGTACAGGAGAGGAGTGTGGAGGGTATGACAGTGGGCAGTATGAACAGGAGAGGAGTGTGGAGGGTATGACAGTGGGCAGTATGTACAGGAGAGGAGTGTGGAGGGTATGACAGTGGTCACTATGTACAGGAGAGGAGTGTGGAGTGTATGACAGTGGGCACAATGTATAGGAGTGGAAGGATGTTTAGGGACTGCGTAGTGGTTAAGCGGGTCATACAAGAATTGAAATTACACCAATTATGCAGAGACCAGCCATAGTCGATCTATGTATGGGCTAGCTGGTTTTACACAAGTCAATCTATTAATCGACTTGAGTACAACCAGCCTGTTTTTCCAAAAACAATCAGTGCTGCCGGCTATAGATAGCAACACTGATCATTGTACTCACTGGCAGAACACAACAACACTACAGGAGTGATTCCCCCATCCACAGGTCAGCAGGTGAGAGGGTGTGTGGGGACAGGCTGGGGAGAGATACCAGTCAGTGGCTGGGTAGGCACTGGCTAGTATCAGAGCCAGATACACACAGGTTACATACGTCACGATCGTTAGAGTGAGAGCAATAATTCTAGCACTAGATCTCCTCTGTAGCTCTAAACATGTAACCTAAAAAAAATTAAAGCATCGCTTAGGATACCAAAAAAAATCGTGCTAACTTTAGTGGTTTTTTTTAATGAATGAAACAGTTTATTTCCAAAAAAAAAAACGTTTGAAAAATTGCTGCGCAAATACAGTACCGTGCTAGAGCTGCACAATTAATCGTTAAAAAATTGTGATGTCGATTCCCCTCCCCCCCCCTGACATCTCCAATGCAGAGTTTGCTGATTCTTTCATATAACAAGTGGAGAGACTTTCAGCTGTCAAAAGAAAATATCTGGACAGTCTGCTAAGTTAGCAGGAAACATTGTAACTAACACTTTCTTCTTAGATCAAAGGGATAAACTTCTGTGTGTAAAGAAAATATCCGACTGTCTGCCAAGTTTGTAAACAACATGAAACATTGTAACCAACTTCCTTTTTAGATCAAACTTCTGTGTGTAAATGCAAGAAATGTAACCACTTAAAGTCCAACACTTGTTAAAAAGCAATATTTTTTGCTAGAAAATTACTTGGATCCGCCAAACATTATATATATATTAGCAGAGACAAAAATGGGAATTGCTGCAATATTTTATGTCACACTGCATTTGCCCACTTCAATGAATAATAAAAACCATAAAAACAAAACAGTAAAGTTAGTCCATTTTTTTTTTTTTTCATTTTAATGTGAAAGATGATGTTATGCCGCACGAATCGTGAGAGAATCGTCATCTATCTTCTAAGCAAAAAAAATGCAGTTGTCGTTTTCGCCAGAATCGTGCAGCTCTATGCCGTGCAACATAAAAAGTTACAAAGACCACCATAGAGTAATTTTCTAGCAAAAAATTAATGATGATTTTTTTTCTCCGTCTGCTGCAGTGTGTCAGCTTGTATTTATACTGGCCGCTCTGTATGTAGCTTCTGACAGGCTGTGCAAGCAGGCCCGTATCTCCAGAACCATAAATGATAGCCATCCCATATTTTGACCAGTTGTGGGGTAGGTCTTCAACTGACTACCCCCCAAATGTGGGGTTTCTGTGACCTCTGGTCATCGAGCTACAACCCCCGCTCCATCAGCCCCTCTGTTAATCCGGCCCTGTATGGAGGGGGGGGGGGGGCAGGACTGTATGTATGGCTGTGGATGGTATATGCAGGGGGGGCAGGACTGTATGTATGGCTGTGGATGGTATGGAGGGGGGGCAGAACTGTATATACGGCTGTGGATGGTAATGGTATATGCAGGGGGGGGGGGCAGAACTGTATGTTTAGTGTATGGTGGGGGTAGTGTATGGTCCGCCCATCCACCCACCTCCATGTGTATTCTGTAGCCAGTCAGAGAAGAGCTGAGCACTCTGTGTCCCATGTGTCCTCTTCCACTCTGCAGCACACAATGCAGATGGAGGCGCGCCGGAGGGAGGGGGAGGGGCTAGCACAGTGAGAAGTTGCACACATGTTTACAGCCCGGCCGGGGGGCTAACAGAGAGCACTGCTGCGGGCGGCACACCTTCTACTAACACTCAGGCAAGCTGGTGGAGTCGGGGATGTGCAGCTCTGTTGCGGCCGGGCCAGGATGGACAGCTAAAAAAAAAAAATTTTTTTTTTTTTTTTTTTTTAAATGTGCCCGGGTCTCAGGAGGCTTCAAAACCGGGCACATGTGTCCAAACCCGGACTGTCCGGGTCAAAACCGGACAGGTGGCAACCCTATCTCAAGAAAGTGTGCCCTCAGAAACCTATGACATTCTTTGAGGAGTTATTACCTAGGAACACATTTACACTATTACAGGCATGGGTGGAAAGGGGGTCAAATAAGCGATTTAGTGTCAAGGGCTTTGTAATGCTGGAACCCTTATCTGAAATCAGATCTTAAAAAAGGGAACCCCAGAGGAACTTGTTTGGTTCTATGAGTAGGTTTTGCCAGGAACATAAATTCCTTGTGCTTACTAACCTTGCTGGGAAAGAAGCAACTCAGTGATTTAAAGGCAAGGGCTTTGTAATGCTGGAACCCTTATCTGAAATCAAATCTCAAGAAATGTGCTCCCACAGAAACCTATGAAGTTCTATGAAGAGTTATTACCTAGGAATACATTAGACTCCTCACATTTACAGGTACTGGTGGAAGAGGGGTCAGTTAAGAAGATTTAGAGTTAAGGGCTTTGTAATGTCGGGACCCTTATCTGAAATCTGATTTTAAGGAAGGGTAACCCAGATAATCCTAGTCTATGGGAAGGTTAAGCCAGGAACAAGTTAAACTATTTGCGCTTAATTGCATTGCTGGGAAAGTGGCCATTTAAGGATTTAGGGCTTTGTAAGGTAGGAACCCTTATCTGAAACCAGATCTCAAGAAAAGTGCTCTAACAGAAACCTATGAAGTTCTATGAGAAGTTATTACCTAGGAACACATTAGACTCCTTGCTATTACAGGCATCTGTGGAAGAGGGGCCAGTTAAGCGATTTAGAGTCAAGGGCTTTGTAATGTTGGAACCCTTATCTGAAATCAAATCTTAAAAAAGGGAACCCCAGAGGAACCTGTTTGGCTCTATAAGTAGGTTTTGCCAGGAACGTGTTAAATACCTTGTGCTTACTTACATTGCTGGGCAAGAAGCAACTCAGGGATGTAGAGGCAAGGGCTTTGTAATGTAGGAACCCTTATCTGAAACCAGATTTTAAGAAAAATGCTCCCACAGAAACCTATGAAGTTCTATGAGGAGTTATTCACTAGAAACAAATTATACTCCTTCGCTATTACAGGCATTGATGGAAGAGGGGCCAGTTAAGCATATTTAGAGGCAAGGGCTTTGTAAGGTAGGAACCTATGAAGTTCTATGAGGAGTTATTACCTAGGAACACATCAGAGTCCTCCTGATTACAGGTATTGGTGGATGAGGGGTCAGTGAAGCGATTTAGAGTCAAGGGCTGTGTAATGTTGGTCTCCTTATCTGAAACCAGATCTTAAGGAAGGTAAACCCAGATAATCCTATCCGGTTCTATGAGTAGGTTACATGGTAAACTCTTTGTGCCTAATTGCATTGCTGGGAAAAGTGGGCCACTCAGGGATTTAGAGGTGAGGGCTTTGTAACGTTGGAACCCTTATCTGAAATCAGATCTCAGGGAAGGGAACCCCAATTATAGGGTTAAATCTTCCAGTGGGGACACTAACTCTGGTGACAACCAGGGATACCATCACCTTGGAGGATTTTCCTCTCACTTCCTGTTGTGGCTATGGGACAGGAAGTGAAAAGAAATCTTCCACTGGGGACACTATTTATGGTGATTACCAAGGATTCCCACACTGAGGAAGGATTTCCTCTCATTTCCTGTTGTGGCTATGAGACAGGAAGTGAAGGGAAATCTTCCAGGGGACCCTAGTTATGGTGAGGGATGATCAGGGATTTCAACACTTTGGAAAGTTTTCGTCTCACTTCCTGTTGTGACTATGGGGCAGGAAGTGAGAAGAAATCTTCCAATGGGGACACTAATTACAGTGACAACCAGGGATTCCCACCCACTTCCTGTTGTGACTATGGAACAGGAAGTGAGTAGAAATCTTCCAATGGGGACACTAGTTATGGTGACTACCAGGGATTCCCTCACTTTGGAAATATTTCTTTTCACTTCCTGTTGTGGCTATGGGACAGGAAGTGAAGCGAAATATTCCAATGGGGACACTAGTTATGGTGACTACCAGAGAATACATCACTTTGCAGGGATTTCCTTTCACTTCCTGTTGTGGCAATGGAAACAGGAAGTGAGGAGAAATCTTCCAGCAGGGACACTAGTATTGGTGCCTACCAGGGATTCCCCCACTTTGGAGGCATTTCTTCTCACTTCCTGTTGTGGCTATGGGATAGGAAGTGAAGAGAAATCTTCCAGTGGGGACACTAGTTATGGTGACTACCAGGGATCCCCCACTTTGGATAGATTTCCGCTCATTTCCTGTTGTGGCTATGGGACAGAATGTGAAGAGAAATCTTCCACTGGGGACACTAGTTATGGTGATTACCAAGGATTCCCACACTGAGGAAGGATTTCCTCTTATTTCCTGTTGTGGCTATGGGACAGGAAGTGAAGAGAAATCTTCCAGTGGGGACACTAGTTATGTTGAATATCAGGGAATACATCACTTTGCAGGGATTTCCTTTCACTTCCTGTTGTGGCAATGGAGACTAGAAGTAAGGAGAAATCTTTCAGCAGGGACACTAGTATTGGTGCCTACCAGGGATTCCCCCACTTTGCAAAGATTTCTTCTCACTTCCTGTTGTGGCTATGGGACAGGAAGTGGGGAGAAATCTTCCAGTGGGGACACTAGTTATGGTGACTACCAGGGATCCCCCCACTTTGGATAGATTTCCGCTCATTTCCTGTTGTGGCTATGGGGCAGAAAGTGAAGAGAAATCTTCCAAAGGGGACACTAGGTCTTGTGACAACTTGGGCTTCCCTCAATTTGTAGGGATTTCTTCTCACTTCCTGTTGTGGCTGTGAAAGAGGAAGTGAAGAGAAATCTTCCAGTGGGGACACTAATTATGGTAACTACCAGGATTTCCCTTGCTTTGGAGGGATCTCCTCTCACTTCCTGTTGTGAGTATGAGACAGGAAGTGAAGAGAAGAGGACACTAGTGCTTGTGACCACTTGGGATTCCCTCATTTTGTAGGGATCTCCTCTCACTTCCTGTTGTGGCTGTGAGGCAGGAGGTGAAGAGAAATCTTCCAGTGGGGACACTAGTTATGGTGACTACCAGGGATTACTTCACTTTTCTTCGAACATCCTGTTTCAGCTATGGGACAGGTAGTTAGGGAAAATCTACTTCTTTTTATGTGTTCCTATTGGGGGGATTCCCTTTTACTTCCTATTCTGGTGACACAACAAGAAGTAAGAGAAAATCTTTTCAGAGGAAGGAGAAAAAAATCTCGTAGACAGGGGTCCCAATTAGAACATTTCCCCTCTATTCCTGTCGCAGTGACAACTGTAAAAAAAAAAAAAATTCTTTCACCTCACTTCCTGTCCCGGTGACAACGATCAACGGAAGAGGGTGAATCTCTCCAACGGGGACACAGCCAGCAATATAAACATGACAGAGGTTCTGACCCTTTCCATACCCAAAACAATCACTAAAAGTTTTGTCTACATAACAATGACACAAAATCCACGTGTTGTTCTGGTTCCCACCAGCAGGTGGCGGTATAACACAGGGCACAATGCCCTGCAATTCAATACTGTCTGCAAGAAGGTCTCAAAAATACAAGTTCACAAAGGGCCCCCAAGAACCAGAGAGGGGCAGTTGTGGCTGGATTTTTCCCTCTGGGCCCGGCATGTTACCCCCCCCCCCCCCCGTGTTATAATAGTATCAAGAGGGGGGACATAAATAACACAGCATGTAAGCCTCTACTACATGGGGGGGTGTTTATGGCCTCCAACATAGAGGCTGCTTCTATTTAAAGTCATTGGGTAACATGATGCGGCGGAGTGTTTCTTCAGCCTCTCCTTCCTGTTAAAGTGACACTTTTCTTGCAGAACACCAACTGTGACAATTGGGAAAGCAGAAACTTTGTAGCAATGCAGCAAAACTGTGAGGCAAGGGCGCCCCCTGCAGTCAGCATTGGAGAAATGAAGGCAACGCTCCTTCGGGAAGTGTCAGTCGCCTGGCTGTCATCTTCAATTTGCAGCAACCTGTGGCTATCAAAATAATAAAAAGTAAAAGATCAGGGAAGTCTGTAAGAGAAGAAGTTGTATATTTACCCATGTGAGGGGCGCAGGGCAAATATTTATCTACTTAGAAGAGATTCTGATGACGTTACTCTCCAACACTTTTAAGTGTAACCAGCTCTTCTGTTTCATTAGATTTTCCTTAACTTCCTGTCCCAGAAATGTGACAGAAAATCCCCTTTTAAGGAGAGAGAAGGAAAGGAGAGAGAAGGAGAGGAAAGGAGAGGAGAGAAGAGAAGAGAGAGAAGGAGAGGAAGGAGAGAAGAGAAGAGAGAGAGAGAGAAGGAGAGGAAGGAGAGAAGAGAAGAGAGAGAGAAGGAGAGGAAGGAGAGGAGAGGAGAGAAGAGAAGAGAAGAGAAGAGAAGAGAGGAGAGAGAAGGAGAGGAGAGAAGAGAAGAGAGAGATGAGAGAGAAGGAGAGGAAGGAGAGGAGAGAAGAGAGAGAAGGAGAGGAAGGAGAGAAGAGAAGAGAGAGGGAAGGAGAGAAGAGAAGAGAAGAGAGAGAGAAGGAGAGGAAGGAGAGGAGAGGAGAGGAGAGAAGAGAAGAGAAGAGAGGAGAGAGAAGGAGAGGAAGGAGAGGAGAGAAGAGAAGAGAGAGATGAGAGAGAAGGAGAGGAAGGAGAGGAGAAGAGAGAGAAGAGAGAGAAGGAGAGGAAGGAGAGGAGAGAAGAGAAGAGAGAGAAGGAGAGGGAAGGAGAGGAGAGAAGAGAAGAGAGAGAAGAGAGAGAAGGAGAGGAAGGAGAGGAGAGGAGAGAAGAGAAGAGAGAGAAGAGAGAGAAGGAGAGGAAGGAGAGGAGAGAAGAGAGAGAAACAGAGGAAGGAGAGGAGAGAGAAGAAAAGAAAGGAGAGGAGAGAAAGGGAAAGGAGAGGAGAGAAAAGGAGAGGAAGGCGCAACGAAGGAAATGAAGGAGAGGAGAGAGAAGGAAAAGAGGGAGAGGAGAGAGAAGGAGAGGAAGGCGCAAAGAAGGAAAAGAAGGAGAGGAGAGAGAAGGAGAGGAGAGTAAGGAAAGGAGAGAGGGAAGGAACAGAAGAAGGAGAGAGAATGAAAAGAAGGAGAGAAGAGGAGAGGAAAGAAAGGAGGAGAGAGAAATTAAAGAATAAGAGGAGAGAGATGGAAAGGAAGGTGAGAGAAGGAAAGTAAAGCGAGGAGAGAGAGAAGGAAAGGAAGGAGAGGAGAGCGAGGGAAAGGAGAGGAGAGAAAAGGAGAGGAAGGCGCAAAGAAGGAAAGGAAGGAGAGGAGAGAGAAGGAGAGGAAGGCGCAAAGAAGGAAAGGAAGGAGAGAAGAGGAGAGGAAGGAGAGGAGAGGGGGAAGGAAAGGAAGAAGGAGAGAGAATGAAAAGAAGGAGAAACGAGGAGAGGAGAGAAAAGCAAAGGAAGGAGAGGAGAGAGAAATAAAAGAATAAGAGGAGAGAGAGAAGGAAAGGAAGGCGAGAGAAGGAAAGTAAGGAGAGGCGAGAGAGAAGGAAATAAAGGAGAGAAGAGAGAATAAAAGGAAGGAGAGGAGAGAGAAGGAGAGGAAGGGCAAAGAAGGAGAGGAAGGAGAGGAGAGAGAATGAGAGGAAAGGAGAGAGAAGGAAAGGAAAGGAGAGAGAAGGGAAGGAAAGGAGAGAGAAGGAAAGGAAAAGAGAGAGAAGGGAAGGAAAGGAGAGAGAAGGAAAGTAAGGAGAGGAGAGAGAGAAGGAAATAAAGGAGAGAAGAGAGAAGGAAAGGAAGGAAAGGAGAGAGAATGAAAGGAAGGAGAGGAGAGAGAAGGAAAGGAAGGAGAGAGAATTAAAGGAAGGAGAGAGAAAAAAAAGGAAGAAGAGGAGACAGAGAAGGAAAGGAAGAAGAGGAGAGAAGAAAATGAAGGAGAGAGAAAGAAAGGAAGGAAAGGGAAAGGAAGGAGAGGAGAGAGAAGGAGAGGAAGGAAAGGGAAATGAAGGAGAGGAGAGAGAAAAAAAGGAAGGAGAGGAGAGAGAAGGAAAGGAAGGAGAGAAGAGAGAAGGAAAGGAATGAGGGGAACGAGAAGGAAAGGAAAGGAGAGGAGAGAGATGGAAAGGAAGGAGGAGAGAGAAGGAAAGGAAGGAGGAGAGAGAAGGAAAGGAAGGAGAGAGAAGGAAAGGAAGGAGAGAGAAGGAAAGGAAGGAGAGAGAAGGAAAGGAAGGAGAGGAGAGAGAAATAAAGAAATTAGAGGAGAGAGAGAAGGAAAGGAAGGAGAGAGGAGGAGAGAGAGAAGGAAAGGAAGGAGAGAGAAGGAAAGGAAGGAGAGAGAAATAAAAGAAGAAAAGGAGACAGAGAAGGAAATGAAGGAGTGTAGAGAGAAGGAAATGACGAAGAGGAGAGAAGAGAAGAACATGAAGGAGAAGAGAGAGAAGGAAAGGAAGGAAAGGGAAAGGAAGGAGAGGAAAGAGAAGAAATGGAAGGAGAGGAACGAGAAGGAAAGGAATGGAGAGGAGAGGGGTCTGTTCACTGCAGCCTGGGGGGAAATAAGGAAGGGGAAGAAAAGGAAGGGGAAAAGGAAGAACTGAAGTGAAAGGGAAGAGGTAGAAAACAGTAAGGAAGAGAAGGGAATAAGAAAGGAAGAGGGAAGGAAGAAAGGTAAGGGAAAGAAGGGTGAATAACAGGAAGGAAGGACAGAAGGGACGGAGGGAAAAAGGGAGGAAGGAGCAAAGGGAGGGAGAAAGGGAGGAAAAAAAGAAGGGGAAAAGGAAAGAAGAAAGGAAGAATTGGAGAAAAAGTGAGAGGGGTGGAAAGGAGTAAGGCAGGAAAAAGGGAAGGGAAAGGGAAAGAAGGGTGAATGCTAGGAAAGATGGAAGGAAAGGAAGAAGGGTAAAGAAGGAAGTAAAAAGGGGAAGGACGCTGGGAGGTTATGTGTCTCCTGTGTAAATGGTCCCTGGTAATTGACGTAAATCCCCATTCACGGACGAGTTGCGCAAACGACGTAAACATTTTCAAATTCGATGCGGTCGCGACGTCCATACTTAACATAGGATGCGCCTGCTTTTTGGTGCTTTATCTTTTATGCCGAGAAACCCCTTACGGAAACAGCGTAAAGTCACTGCGTCGGGCTGGGCGTACGTTCGTGAATTGGCGTATCTCGCTGATTTACATATTCTCGCCGTAAATCAGCGGGAACGCCCCTAGCGGCCATTTTAAAATTGCAGTTAAGATACGACGGTGTAATACAATTGCGCCGCTCGTATCTGAACTCAATTCCGGCGTATCTTGTTTTCTGAATACAGAAAACAGATATGCCGGCGTAGGTTAGACGTTACGCGGCTTATCTACAGAAGAGGGTGGTAAAGAGAAATTTAAAGAGCACCACTGAGGGGGGATAAGAGAAGACAGAGGTGTGAAACTCTTTAGTGTTGGGTAGATCAGGGAAGGGTTAGACCCTCTGCCAAACTTGCACTGCTGCTTGTGTCCCCAATGGGGAAATTATCCCATTCCCTATGCAGGGTGTCACCTGGCCAGGAAGTGAAGGGTTTATTGGGGTCATAGACATAAACACCCCCCCCCCAGCACCGGAAGAGAAGGTATTTCTGGAGTTCTGCGTTGCTCCTCAGATGACCCGCGTCGGGTGGAAGTCGCTCCCCGGCGTCTCACACTTCTATATAACGAAGTTCATTCCCAGAATAACACCTAAAAAAAGAAAGAAAATCTCTGCGAGTTCCAATTTACTTTCTGTGTTGTGAGAAGTAAACATATTCCCTCTGTCAGTTCTGGGTCTGCAGAATTAATTAGTTTTCTTAGAATTAATTGTTTTGCTTAACGGTTTTAAAAATCAAATCACGGGAACAAAATCGCCCCGAGCTGTGTGTCTGCCGTGTGAAATACATGCAAGAGACGGGAAGGCTGCATGCCGTATAATATTATCCACCCAACACCCCACACCGTGGATTAAAGGGTCACTCCACCCACAAATGAGATGACAGGTTCCCACCATCCGTGCTGAGTTCCCGGGTCTGTGCACCTGCTGTATCCATTATGAGGGGTTCCCACCATCCCTGTGCTGAGTTCCCGGGTCTGTACACCTGCTGTGCCCATTATGAGGGGTTCCCACCATCCCTGTGGTGAGTTCCCAGGTCTGCACACCCGCTGTGCCCATTATGAGGGGTTCCCACCATCCCTGTACTAAGTTCCCTGGTATGTACACCTGCTGTGCCCATTATGAGGGGTTCCCACCATCCCTGTGCTGAGTTCCCGGGTCTGTACACCCGTTGTGCCCATTATGAGGGGTTCCCACCATCCCTGTGCTGAGTTCCTGGGTCTGTACACCTGCTGTGCTCATTATGAGGGGTTCCCACCATCCCTGTGCTGAGTTCCCGGGTCTGTACACCCGCTGTGCCCATTATGAGGGGTTCCCACCATCCCTGTGCTGAGTTCCTGGGTCTGTACACCTGCTTTTCCCATTATGAGGGGTTCCCACCATCCCTGTGCTGAGTTCCCGGGTCTGTACACCCGCTGTGCCCATTATGAGGGGTTCCCACCATCCCTGTGCTGAGTTCCTGGGTCTGTACACCTGCTTTTCCCATTATGAGGGGTTCCCACCATCCCTGTGCTGAGTTCCCAGGTCTGTACACCTGCTGTGCCCATTATGAGGGGTTCCCACCATCCCTGTGCTGAGTTCCCGGGTCTGTACACCTGCTGTGCCCATTATGAGGGGTTCCCACCATCCCTGTGCTGAGTTCCCAGGTCTGTACACCTACTGTGCCCATTATGAGGGGTTCCCACCATCCCTGTGCTGAGTTCCCGGGTCTGTACACCTGCTGTGCCCATTATGAGGGGTTCCCACCATCCCTGTGCTGAGTTCCCGGGTCTGTACACCTGCTTTTCCCATTATGAGGGGTTCCCACCATCCCTGTGCTGAGTTCCCGGGTCTGTACACCTGCTGTGCCCATTATGAGGGGTTCCCACCATCCCTGTGCTGAGTTCCCGGGTCTGTACACCTGCTGTGCCCATTATGAGGGGTTCCCACCATCCCTGTGCTGAGTTCCTGGGTCTGTACACCTGCTGTGGCCATTATGAGGGGTTCTCTCCAATCTCTGCCATATGCTAGCCAAATCATCCATACACACAGTAGTTGCAGCAGTGATTTGTTTTGAGTGGATTAAGTGAACCCAGGAAGTCCAGGAAGTGGATGGTGACCCTGGATGATGCCTGAACAATATTGGCGCCGTTCTTCTAGAGCGAGAAACAGACGATGGGGGAGAACTCAGATCTCTGTCTAGTATTATGATGACATATCACTGAGCATAATGACAGGTCCATTTTAAGAGATAGGACAGCTATCCTTTAATAATCCTGTTGGTCTATATTTGTTCAGGTATGTGTCTTCATACCCTGAGGATGCGTTTAGTTTTACCCCCCCCCCCTTATTCTACGAGTGGAAATATAAACACCTCTCCGTCTCGGCTCCTGGGAAGATGGACACAAACGTCGTTATTTTTTAATGTCCTGAGATTGAAAGGGAAGTTTCTCCGGGGGCACAGAGGCTTCTGCTTTTATAATATGTCAGTATTTCCATGGCCTCCCTTGGGAAATCTGCGGTCTGCCTTCTGCACAGCGCCGGGTCACACTCCTGTATTATTCATAGCACAATAAAAGGTGGTTTGCCGGGCCTCGGGGGCGACGCGCTGAATTTGGATTCCGGTCAGGAGACGCTGTCCACCTCCACGCTGTGGGTGACGGTAAACTGAGACGACGGGGCCGGGGCAGCGGCCGGATCAAGACGATCAATATGACAGTAAATGACAAAGTCCTAGATAATTCAGAGGGATCGTTTTTTATTAGACGCTCCAAGAGATCGAGAAAAAAGAATCCCTGGATTTTATATTAACCACAGATGGAAAGGGCGGGGTGCGATTCCAATACTAAAAATTAGGGTTGTCCCGATACCGATACCACTTGTACTCCCGCAAATGCCCCCGATGCCTGAATAGAATACTTGCCCCCCCCCCCCGCCGCCGCCGCATACCGCAAAGCCGCCGCGTTAATCAGCGTGCGGGGAACATTACAGGCAGCTTTCGTTTGAATAGCTGTATTCCCGCCGCACTGTGTATAGACACTCCCCCTTGCTCGGGATTGGACAGATCCGTCCAATCCCGAGCACGGGGGAGTGTCTATACACGGTGCGGCAAGGAATGGGGGACATGGCTGCAATATATGGGGGGACATGGCTGGATATATGTGGGGGGACATGGCTGCAGTATGTGGGGGGGGCATGGCTGCAATATATGGGGGGACATGGCTGGATATATGTGGGGGACATGGCTGCAATATGTGGGGGGACATGGCTGGATATATGTGGGGGGACATGGCTGGATATATGTGGAGGGACATGGCTGCAATATGTGGGGGGACATAGCTGCAATATGTGGGGGGACATGGCTGCAATATATGGGGGGACATGGCTGGATATATGTGGGGGGACATGGCTGCAATATGTGGGGGGACATGGCTGGATATATGTGGGGGGACATGGCTGGATATATATGGGGGGACATGGCTGGATATATGTGGGGACATGGCTGCAATATGTGGGGGGACATGGCTGCAATATGTGGGGGGACATGGCTGGATATATGTGGGGATATGGCTGGATATATGTGGGGGGACATGGCTGGATATATGTGGGGGGAACTGGCTGGATATATGTGGGGGGACATGGCTGCAATATGTGGGGGGACATGGCTGCAATATGTGGGGGGACATGGCTGGATATATGTGGGAATATGGATGGATATATGTGGGGGGACATGGCTGGATATATGTAGGGGGACATGCAGAGCTGTATCCTGGCCTAGGCCAACAAGGCCCAGGCCTAGGGCAGCACTTTGCAGGGGGGCAGCACAAAAACAGTCCCCGCCGGCTTGCGCTACACTGTTAGGAAAATTAGTCTAGCGCCATAAAGTGGCCGCGTTGCTTCTGGCATGCGGGCGGCCGGCATTCTGCAACTGGGGGGGGGGGGGGGCTTCCATTTTTGACAGTTTTATCGTCCTGGACCACAAACCTTCCTCACTGTGCTATATGTTTCTGCTGCACCATCTTCTTAAAGTAGAACTATAGGCAACACTATTTTTTTCATTTTAGGTAGAGTAAGGGAGGGTTAAAGCCCCTGTCAGTTGATTTTTTACCATCCCTGTCCCATTGCGAAGATTTCCCTTCACTTCCTGCTCTATGGGCAACCAGGAAGTAAGAGGAAATCTAAGTAAATTAAGGGAATCCATTCCCCCAGCCCTCAGAACTAGTGTCCTCACTCGAAAATTTCGGGGCGGGTCAGAAACAACACAGGGTGTGGCCGTGACAGGAAGGGGTGGGTCATATTTAAATTAGGGGGTGCACGAGTTTAGTCAGGCCTAGGGCAGCACAAAACCTAAATACACCTCTGGGGACATGGCTGCAATATGTGGGGGGACATGGCTGCATTTGGGGACACATTAAAAAAAAGTATCGGTATTCGGTATCGGCGAGTACATGAAAAAAAGTATCGGTACTTGTACTCGGTCCTAAAAAAGTGGTATCGGGACAACAATAGTAAAAATGGAAAATTTTTACAAATACTTACCGTAATTTTCCTTTACTGACACCAATTTGGTAGCATGCTGCCATGTTTACGCCAGAAAAATGAAACGCTGTATCAAATATTTACCATTTCTTTCCTCTCTTGGAGCCAATCTATGATAACATACATGTGATAGTATCCCGACATGTTGGCGTCAAGAAAACAGTAAATTGTATCAAATTCTTACCTTAATTTTCCTTTTCAAATACTAATCAATTTTGGCAACAGAAAAATGAAACATTGTATCAATACTTACAATAATTTTCGTTTCTTGGAGCCAATCCATGGCAACATACATGCGGTAGTATGCTGCCGTTTTGGTGCCAGAAAAACAGAAAATTGTATCAAATGCTTACCATAATTTTCCTTTCTTGGCACCAAACCATGGCAACATACACATGCTGCCATGTTTGCACCAGGAAAATAGGAAATTGTATCAAATACCTACCATAATTTTCCTTTCTTGGGAGGGTTACAGGGAGGGTTAGTGTCGAGGTTACAGGGAGGGTTAGTTTTGGGGTTACAGGGAGGGTTAGTGTTGGGGTTACAGGAAGGGTTAGTGTTGGGGTTACATGGAGGGTTAGTGTTGAGGTTACAGGGAGGGTTAGTGTTGGTGTTACAGGGAGGGTTAGTGTTGAGGTAACAGAGAGGGTTAGTGTTGGGGTTACAGGGAGGGTTAGTGTTGGGGTTACAGGGAGGGTTAGTGTTGGGGTTACAAGGAGGGTTAGTGTTGGGGTTACAGGAAGGGTTAGTGTTGGGGTTACAGGGAGGGTTAGTGTTGAGGTTACAGAGAGGGTTAGTGTTGGGGTTACAGGGAGGGTTAGTGTTGGGGTTACAGGGAGGGTTAGTGTTGGGGTTACAGGGAGGGTTAGTGTTGGGGTTACAGGAAGGGTTAGTGTTGGGGTTACAGGGAGGGTTAGTGTTGGGGTTACAGGAAGGGTTAGTGTTGGGTTTCAGATATTGAGTGATGTAGGGTTAGTTACAGGGAAGGATAGCGTCATGGATATCTTATAATACACACAACTTTTCCAGTTTGAAGACATTGACCCACGCACTCTGGTTTTGTATACCAATAAAAATGAAGACAGATTCCCAACTGAAAATGAAAATGAAAGTAGATAAGTCATTTAAAAATGTATTTTCTGGGTACTTTAAGCCGATGAGAGCAAGATCTTACACTCCGACACTGCGTTCTACTGGCGCCATGTTCCTGGATTGAGGGCGGGCGGGCGGGAAATAACGGAACGCGCCGATCGAATTAGCTCACCACATAAATCAGCAATGACTAGACCGGTTAAAAAAAAAAAAGCTAATTACCTTTAAAAGAGATGTACTGTCGCCCGCGGCCATTGTTTCTTCCCGTGAACGCTTTCAGTCTTTCCAATGATTATTAACGCAATGCCTCTGATAAGCCCCGGGGTGCGCCGCCATGTTTAGCAATGGCGGCATCAATCAGCCTATCTCGTTAATTGTAAAATATTGACTTGCTGGGAGTTAATTGATAGAACGGAGGTCTCTGCCGGCCGTGTTTTTCGCCATGAATTGAAATAAGTTGTAAAAGCAGAAAAAAGTCTTCTTAAGGTGGAACTCCAACCAAACTCAACACAATTTTCTAATACACAGGATGAGAAAATCTGCGAGTCAGTTCAGTCAGTCTTGTGATTCAGGGGGCGGGTCTATTATTTCATGAGAAGTATCAGCTTTTCCTTCCTGCTCATTGGATCGTGATAGAACATCATCATCAACCTCAACACTAACCCTCCCTGTAACCTCAACACTAACCCTCCCTGTGACCTCAACACTAACCCTCCCTGTAACCCTCAACACTAACCCTCCCTGTGACCTCAACACTAACCCTCCCTGTAACCCCAACACTAACCCTCCCTGTAACCCCAACACTAACTTTCCCTATAACCCCAACACTAACCCTCCCTGTAACCCCAAAACTAACCTTCCCTGTAACCCCAACACTAACCCTCCCTGTAACCCCAACACTAACCCTCCCTGTAACCCCAACACTAACCCTCCCTGTAACCCCAACACTAAACCTCCCTGTAACCTCAACACTAACCCTCCCTGTAACCCCAACACTAAACCTCCCTGTAACCTCAACACTAACCCTCCCTGTAACCTCAACACTAACCCTCCCTGTAACCCCAACACTAACCCTCCATGTAACCCCAACACTAACCCTCCCTGTAACCCCAACACTAAACCTCCCTGTAACCCCAACACTAACCCTCCCTGTAACCCCAACACTAACCCTCCATGTAACCCCAACACTAACCCTCCCTGTAACCCCAACACTAAACCTCCCTGTAACCTCAACACTAACCCTCCCTGTAACCCCAACACTAAACCTCCCTGTAACCTCAACACTAACCCTCCCTGTAACTCCAACACTAAACCTCCCTGTAACCCCAACACTAACCCTCCCTCTAACCCCAACACTAACACTTCTTGTAACACTAACACTAACCCTCCCTGTGACCTCAACACTAACCCTCCATGTAACCCCAACACTAACCATCCCTGTAACCCCAACACTAACCCTCCCTGTAACCCCAACACTAACCCTCCCTGTAACCCCAACACTAACCCACCCTGTGACCTCAACACTAACCCTCCCTGTAACCCCAACACTAACCCTCCCTGTAACCCCAACACTAACCCTCCCTGTAACCCCAACACTAAACCTCCCTGTAACCTCAACACTAACCCTCCCTGTAACCCCAACACTAAACCTCCCTGTAACCTCAACACTAACCCTCCCTGTAACCCCAACACTAACCCTCCCTGTAACCCCAACACTAAACCTCCCTGTAACCCCAACACTAACCCTCCCTCTAACCCTAACACTAACACTTCTTGTAACACTAACACTAACCCTCCCTGTAACCTCAACACTAACCCTCCCTGTGACCTCAACACTAACCCTCCCTGTAACCCCAACACTAATCCTCCCTGTAACCCCAACACTAACCCTCTCTGTGACCCCAACACTAACCCTTCCTGTAACCCCAACACTAACCCTCCCTGTAATCCTAACACTAACCCTCCCTGTAACCCCAACACTAACCCTCCCTGTAACCCCAACACTAACCCTCCCTGTAACCTCAACACTAACCCTCCCTGTAACCATAACACTAACCCTCCCTGTAACCCCAACACTAACCCACCCTGTGACCTCAACACTAACCCTCCCTGTAACCCCAACACTAACCCTCCCTGTAACTCCAACACTAACCTTCCCTGTAACCCCAACACTAACCCTCCCTGTTACCTCAACTCTAACCCTCCCTGTAACCCCAACACTAACCCTCCCTGTGACCTCAACACTAACCCTCCCTGTAACCCCAACACTAACCCTCCCTGTAACCCCAACACTAACCCTCCCTGTGACCTCAACACTAACCCTCCCTGTAACCCCAACACTAACCCTCCCTGTAACTCCAACACTAACCCTCCCTGTAACCTCAACACTAACCCTCCCTGTGACCTCAACACTAACCCTCCCTGTAACCTCAACACTAACCCTCCCTGTAACCCCAACACTAACCCTCCTTGTAACCTCAACACTAACCCTCCCTGTGACCTCAACACTAACCCTCCATGTAACCCCAACACTAACCATCCCTGTAACCTCAACACTAACCCTCCCTGTAACCCTAACACTAACCTTTCCTGTGACCTCAACACTAACCCTCCATGTAACCCCAACATTAACCTTTTCTGTGACCTCAACACTAACCCTCCCTGTAACCTCAAAACTAACCCATCCTATAACCTCAGCACTAATCCTCCCTGTAACCCCAACACTATCTTTCCCTTGAAACCCAACACTAATCCACGCTGTAACCCATTACTAACCCTTCCTGTAACCCCAACACTAACCCTCCTTGTAACCCCAACACTAACCATCCCTGTAACCTCAACACTAACCCCCCCTGTAACCCCAATACTAACCTTTCCTTGAACCCCAACACTAATCCATACTGCAACCCACCACTAAGCCTTCCTGTAACCCCAACTCTAATCCTTCCTGTGACCTCAACACTAACCCTCCCTGTAACCCCAACACTAACCCTCCCTGTAACCTCAACACTAACCCTCCCTGTAACCCCAACACTAACCCTCTCTGTAACCCCAACACTAACCCTCCCTGTAACCTCAACACTAACCCTCCCTGTAACCCCAACACTAACCTTCCCTGTAACCCCAACACTAACTCTCCATATGACATCATCAATCAGCTGTCATGGCACTCTACCTCTACCACGGGGCCAAACATAAAACACACATCCATATTTCTAAGTCCTGTAACTCTCTCCATTGATTGAATAATGCAGGAGAGGAGAGAAGAGGGGACAAATGAAAGATTTAACGTCCTCGTATTTTTTTGGCTGCGGAGACACAATGTGTTTCATTACGATCGGCCTTCGTGATCGGGGCACTCGGCGGGCGGCTCCTGGGAAAAGACATTTTTCCTAACACTTACCATAAAGTGCCTTTAATGAGCATTTAATTAACTTTTAACAACGCGTCTGTGGCAAGGTGATTCCATTCTGAAATATTCTTACCTTTTCCCGCTCGGCGCGGCTATTGATATTCCGCTAACCCGCGCCGCTGATGCATTCACATCCAATGAACTCCGGTCGCGGCTCGCGACAGCGAGGGCTCTATGGACCAATGAGAGCGCGACGTTACGGCTGTTAAAATTTAAGAGGGACGTGAACCCGAGTCAATGGCCCGTGAATAGCAATCGGCAAAATAGCTCCGCACAATACGTTTCGTCATTCAATGTTATTAGAATGGATCTTTGTAGTTCAATTCACAAGAATATATATTTCTCTTATTATTCATGACAGGCGTGTTCAGTCTGCTGGTGATTTCTCCGAATCTTCATCCCATACTGGATTTCGTAGCACAGGCACCCTGCTGTATGGAAAATGGCATCCCCCGGTACTCTGCACTGGAAGTTCAATCATTACAGATCAGTATACACAGTGCATGCAGAAAGTATTCACAGCGCTTCACTTTTTCCACATTTTGGAATACAATGGAATATACCGTATATACTAGAGTATAAACCGACCCAAATATAAGCCGAGGCACCTAATTTCACCACGAAAAACTGAGAAAACGCATTGACTCGAGTATAAGCCTAGCGTGAGAATGCAGCAGCTACTGTAAGTGGAAAAGAGGGTCAACAATGCCCATTTGCAGCCTTGCTGTACCCATTTGCATCCTCACTGTGCCCATTTGCATCCTCACTGTGCCCATTTGTATCCTCACTGTGCCCATTTGCAGCCCTTACTGTGCCCATTTGCAGCCCCTACAGTGCCCATTTGCAGCCCTTACTGCTCCTATTTGCAGCCTCTACTGTGCCCATTTGCAGCCCTTACTACTCCTATTTGCAGCCCTTACTGTGCCCATTTGGAGCCCTTACTGTGCCCATTTGCAGCCCTTACTGTGCCCATTTGCAGCCCTTACTGTGCCCATTTGCAGCCCTTACTGCTCCCATTTGCAGCCCTTACTGTGCCCATTTGCAGCCCTTACTGTGCCCATTTGCGACATTGCTGTGCCCATTTGCAGCACTTACTGTGCCCATTTGCAGCCCTTACTGTGCCCATTTGCGACATTGCTGTGCCCATTTGCAGCACTTACTGTGCCCATTTGCAGCCCTTACTGTGCCCATTTGCGACATTGCTGTGCCCATTTGCAGCACTTACTGTGCCCATTTGCAGCCCTTACTGTGCCCATTTGTATCCTCACTGTGCCCATTGTTATCTTTACTGTACCCATTTGCAGCCCTTTCTGTGCCCATTTGCATCCTCCCTGTGCCCATTTGCATCCTTCATGTGCCCATTTGCATCCTCGATGTGCCCATTTGCATTCTCACTGTGCCCATTTGCGCCTTCACTGTGACCATTTGCAGCCCTTACTGTGCCCATTTACGCCCTGACTGTGCCCATTTGCAGCCCTCACTGTGCCCATTTGCAGCACTCACTGTGCCCATTTGCAGCCCTTACTGTGCCCATTTGCATCCTCACTGTGCCCATTTGCATCCTTACTGTGCCCATTTGCAGCCTTTACTGTGTCCATTTGCATCCTCACTGTGCCCATTTGCAGCCCTTACTGTGCCCATTAGCGCCCTTACTGTGCCCATTTGCAGCCCTTACTGTGCCCATTTGCAGCCCTAACTGTGCCCATTTGTATCCTCACTGTGCCCATTTGCATCCTCACTGTGCCCATTTGCAGCCCTTACTGTGCCCATTTGCAGCCCCTACTGTGCCTATTTGCACCCTTACTGTGCCTATTTGCATCCTCACTGTGCCCATTTGCAGTCCTTACTGTGCCCATTTGTGCCTATACTGTGCCCATCTGCAGCCTGTAGACGGCAGTCGTTACCGCAGAGTGGGCATTATCCGTCAGGGACCCATCTTTTCAGGACACCTGGTGTATTGCGCATGTGCGAGCACGTCCTTTGTTACTTATGTACTGTGATTCTTTTGTACATGGGAGGAGTCTGTGATACTTATGTACATGGGAGGAGCCAGCGATACTTATGTACATGGGAGGAGCCTGTGATACTTATGTACATGGGAGGAGCCTGTGATACTTATGTACATGGGAGGAGCCTGTGATACTTATGTACATGGGAGAAGCCTGTGATACTTATGTACATGGGAGGAGCCAGCAATACTTATGTACATGGGAGGAGCCTGTGATACTTATGTACATGGGAGGAGCCTGTGATACTTATGTACATGGGAGGAGCCTGTGATACTTATGTACATAGGAGGAGCCTGTGATACTTATGTACATGGGAGGAGCCTGTGATGCTTATGTACATGGGAGGAGCCTGTGATACTTATGTACTTGGGAGGAGCCTGTGATACTTATGTACATGGGAGGAGCCTGTGATACTTATGTACATGGGAGGAGCCTGTGATACTTATGTACATGGGAGGAGCCTGTGATACTTATGTACATGGGAGGAGTCTGTGATACTTATGTACATGGGAGGAGCCTGTGATAGTTATTTACATGGGGGAGCCTGTGATACTTATGTATATGGGAGGAGCCTGTGATACTTATGTACATGGGAGGAGCCTGTGATACTTATGTACATGAGAGGAGCCTGTGATACTTATGTACATGGGAGGAGCCTGTGATACTTATGTACATGGGAGGAGCCTGTGATACTTATGTACATGGGAGAAGCCTGTGATACTTATGTACATGGGAGGAGCCTGTGATACTTATGTACATGGGAGGAGCCTGTGATACTTATGTACATGGGAGGAGCCTGTGATAGTTATTTACATGGGGGAGCCTGTGATATTTATGTATATGGGAGGAGCCTGTGATACTTATGTACATGGGAGGAGCCTGTGATACTTATGTACATGAGAGGAGCCTGTGATACTTATGTACATGGGAGGAGCCTGTGATACTTATGTACATGGGAGGAGCCTGTGATACTTATGTACATGGGAGGAGCCTGTGATACTTATGTACATGGGAGAAGCCTATGATACTTATGTACATGGGAGGAGTCTGTGATACTTATGTACATGGGAGGAGCCTGTGATAGTTATTTACATAGGGGAGCCTGTGATACTTATGTATATGGGAGGAGCCTGTGATACTTATGTACATGGGAGGAGCCTGTGATACTTATGTACATGAGAGGAGCCTGTGATACTTATGTACATGGGAGGAGTCTGTGATACTTATGTACATGGGAGGAGCCTGTGATAGTTATTTACATGGGGGAGCCTGTGATACTTATGTATATGGGAGGAGCCTGTGATACTTATGTACATGGGAGGAGCCTGTGATACTTATGTACATGAGAGGAGCCTGTGATATTTATGTACATGGGATTTTTCTCCCCGTTTTTTATTTTTAATAAATTTGCAAAGCTTTCAAACAAACTTCTTTCACGTTGTCATTATGGGGGATTGTTTGTAGTATTTTGAGGAAAATAATGAATTTAATCTATTTTGGAATAAGGCTTTAACCAGTGGCGGAACCAGTGGCAACACGTCCATATAGGGAGCAGGAGTGCAGCGCCCTCTCTCCTGGCACCGCTCTATTACCATAGATAAATTCATGCATTGCATGAATCTATGGTCGCCGCTGACACCCCCCTATTCTGTGATCGAGTTTCACTGTCTTATAGTGGACTGGGTCTGAGACCCAGTCCACTATAAGACAGTGAGACTCGCTCTCTCTTTTACAACTTCTTTGAACCTTGATCGTGTCCTGAAGAAGCCAGTGAAACGCGTTGATGCACAAGGGCTCACTGTACTAAAACTGTATAATTGTACATGATTTTTATCCTATTGTTGAACACTTCTGACTATACCATGTATTTGTTTTCAATAAATATTGTTATATTCTTCTATTTCCTCATTGTTTTCTTTTTTTTTTTTTTTTTTTTTTTTTTCTTTTTTTTTTAAAGTGTATTTTTGTGCGTGAACTCGAGAGAGAGGAGCCGGACTGCAGGAGTTGGGAGTAGGCAGACCCTCCCCCCGGAGGCAATCGCCATCCTTCTCCATGCCCCTGGTGGCAATGGCGGGTGTGAAGGGGGGCCTCCCACTCACCCCGCCCTACCTGCTCCTCTTGGGAGCCCAACTGGGGCCCAACGGGACCCCAATGGGGCAGAGGGACTCCCCCTATGAGGGAGTGAGGGGGCCTAGCCCACCCAGCCAGCCCCGTAGGTCCTTCGCCTCTCTTTATTTTAAGAGACCGCATGTCCAAAGTGCATGTGTTTTAAACCAATTTCGTGTGCGTGCAAGTGTGGTGGTTTTTGTGGGGGGGGGCGTGGGCGTACTAAGCACAGGCGTACCTTGCATAGCACACCCACCGGGAGCCGGGCTGAGACCACCAAACTCAATTCACATGTAGCCGAGACCGGGATCCGAACCCTTGGCTGCAGAGGTGAATGGCTTGTCAGCGCAGTGCCAATCACGTTGAGCCACCACAGCTCCCTCCTCATTGTTTTCTACGCCTCTAAAGCCCGGCCTATGGTTACTCTCCGAGTTTCCTTTTTCATGTTTCCTCTCACGTTTTAAATTCAGTTTTGACCTTTTGCATTTTGGCAGCTTCTTTAAAACATCATCATAAAAATATAAAATGAATAGCGGATTATTTTTCATCGCCGCAGATTGCTGCACGCCGCCCATCGGCTCGCTGAATAAGCCATATATTTTTTTTTCCCCCGTGTTTGTACCTAAGTGATGCCAGGCTTGCCCTGAGGTTCATCCATCACAAGCTCACCGGGCTGGTAGAAGAGGTCTATTTGTCAGGAGGATGGGATCAACAGCCAATCTGCGTCTCCTGACATGGGGGGGATGGATGGGAGGACGCGGCTCTGTTCGGAGCTGAGCACTCCATCTAGAGGGGATCAGATACAAATCTCGGCGGAGAGCCGGGAGCCGGGGACCATCCATAGCATAGAGTGACAAGGGAACAACTCCCTCTCCATCACCACCAGGATGGCTGACCATCAATATCTTCCACAGCGACTCTGAAGGCGATAAGCGTTTGATGCATTTCAGAAGGTTTTTTTTTTTCCCTGTTGGGAGGGCAGAAGACTGATGTGAGAACATTGGTGGTCCACAAGGCTTAAAAATTGACTCTGATCTACATACGGTGTTGCGGTGGAAATCCTCAACTGAACCTTTATCTAAGAGCCAAGATCCGCCTTCATTAGCCACTTTGCGTCCGCACTATAGGCGAATGACGGCCACAGCGCGGGCCTGAATTTTCCGGGAGGCCGCCAATAGACTTTCATCCCTTTTGCACGCCTCCCTGCGCGCCCCCTGCAGGGCGTGCACGGCGTGCGCTGTAATCACGAGTCACTGAGACTCGGGGTAATCACAGATCCGAGTAAGGCGCTGATCCCGCCCCCTTACCACATAGAGTGACCACTTGTCCCGGATTGCCCGGGACAGTCCCGCATTTTGCAGCACCTTCATTCCAGGACAATACAGTGTCCTGGAATGAAACTGACACAGCCACCCCCCCCCACCCCCGGGCCAATCTGATGCCCCCAAAAAAGGCCGCCACATCACAGCTTTACTCACTGACAGTACTTGTCCTGGCCGAGAATGCCTGGAGAAGCACAATCCCCTCCCCCTGCTTGTGATTGGAGAAATCATAAAACCCGCCTCTTGTGTCCAATCACTGTGCTGTGATTCGTTACAGCACAAGCTGATTTTTGGGAAGGGAGGGTGTCCCTGAATGGTAGTTTGGAAATGTGGTCACACTATTACCATGTGATCAGCTGTCAGCCAATGACAGTTGATCACGTGATGTACACAAAAGCTTGGTAATCGGTTAGCCAATCACCAGCTTATGTGCAAGCGACATCGGTCCCAAAGAGGAAGAAGCAATTCTGCATCATCTGTGCCAATCAGTACCCCCTGCCAGTGCCCAAAAGTGCCACCTATCAATGCCCACAAGTGCCACCTATCCATGCCCACCAGTGGTGCCAATCAGTGCCTCATCAGTGCCACCTAGCAATGCTGCTATCAGTGTAGCCTACCAGTGCCAATCAGTGCCCATTATTGCCACCCATCAGTGCCCATCACTGCCACCTATCAGTGCCCATCTCTGCTACCTATCAGTGCCTATCACTGCCAGCTATCAGTGCCACCTATTAGTGCCACTTCTCACCCGTGCCACTTCTCACCTATTTGTGCCACTTCTCACCAGCGCCCACCAGTGCCTCCTATCAATCTCCTTCAGTGCCTCCCATCAGTGCCACCTCTCAGTGTCATCTCTCAGTCACCACCAGTGAGGCCTATCAGTGTAGACCAGTACCGCCTATCAGTGCCCACCAGTGCCGCCTTATCAGTGCCCATAAATGCAGCCCATAGGCTCCCATCAGTGCCCATAAGTGCAGCCTATTGGTGCCCATCAGTGTATTTTTAAAGCTGATCTTCTGAGCACAAAAACTGTAAATAAATAAACTGTAAAGATATCCCTCAATAATCACAAAAAGGATATATAGGCATGAGAAAACATAAGTACACCCCATGCCAATTGTTGACTTTTCCAACATATTTGAATAGGCAACCATTGGATCCTGACCCAGATAGTGCCTGGTGGTAAAGGTGGTATACGTGACCTCATACCATTGACATGTGAATTCATTTTCATGATCTAAATTAGCCATTCCCAACAAGGGTTCCATGGAACACTTGGGTTCCCTCAAGAGGTTGCTGGGGGTCCCTTGAGCTGTTGCTTAATGACCTCCCATTTGATGGTGCCTGCATTGTACCGGGACCAACACCATATGGGAAAGCAAGCAACACGAACCCATGATTTTATTAGCTGTCAATAGGGGTGGAATTCTGGCCACCACTTTAAGGGGCATTCCTCCTGCTGGCCACCAATCTAAGGGGCATTCTTCTCACTGATCACCAATGTAAGGGTCATTCTTCTCACCGATCACCAATGTAAGGAACATTCTTCTCACTGATCACCAATGTAAGGGACATTCTTCTCACTGATCACCAATGTAAGGAACATTCTTCTCACTGATCACCAATGTAAGGGACATTCTTCCCACTGATCACCAATGTAAGGAACATTCTTCTCACTGATCACCAATGTAAGGGTCATTCTTCTCACCGATCACCAATGTAAGGAACATTCTTCTCACTGATCACCAATGTAAGGGTCATTCTTCTCACCGATCACCAATGTAAGGAACATTCTTCTCACTGATCACCAATGTAAGGGACATTCTTCTCACTGATCACCAATGTAAGGAACATTCTTCTCACTGATCACCAATGTAAGGAACATTCTTCTCACTGATCACCAATGTAAGGGACATTCTTCTCACTGATCACCAATGTAAGGAACATTCTTCTCACTGATCACCAATGTAAGGGGCATTCTTCTCACTGATCACCAATGTAAGGGACATTCTTCCCACTGATCACCAATGTAAGGGACATTCTTCTCACTGATCACCAATGTAAGGGACATTCTTCTCACTGATCACCAATGTAAGGAACATTCTCCTCACTGATCACCAATGTAAGGAACATTCTTCTCACTGATCACCAATGTAAGGAACATTCTTCTCACTGATCACCAATGTAAGGGACATTCTTCTCACTGATCACCAATGTGAGGAACATTCTTCTCACTGATCACCAATGTAAGGAACATTCTCCTCACTGATCACCAATGTAAGGAACATTCTTCCCACTGATCACCAATGTAAGGGACATTCTTCTCACTGATCACCAATGTAAGGGACATTCTTCTCACTGATCACCAATGTAAGGGACATTCTTCTCACTGATCACCAATGTAAGGAACATTCTCCTCACTGATCACCAATGTAAGGAACATTCTTCTCACTGATCACCAATGTAAGGGACATTCTTCTCACTGGCCACCAATGTAAGGGACATTCTTCTCACTGATCACCAATGTGAGGAACATTCTTCTCACTGATCACCAATGTAAGGGACATTCTTCTCACTGATCACCAATGTAAGGGACATTCTTCTCACTGGCCACCAATGTAAGGGACATTCTTCTCACTGATCACCAATGTAAGGGACATTCTTCTCACTGATCACCAATGTAAGGGACATTCTTCTCACTGGCCACCAATGTAAGGGTCATTCTTCTCACCGATCACCAATGTAAGGGACATTCTTCTCACTGATCACCAATGTAAGGGACATTCTTCTCACTGATCACCAATGTAAGGGACATTCTTCCCACTGATCACCAATGTAAGGGACATTCTTCTCACTGATCACCAATGTAAGGGACATTCTTCTCACTGATCACCAATGTAAGGAACATTCTCCTCACTGATCACCAATGTAAGGAACATTCTTCTCACTGATCACCAATGTAAGGAACATTCTTCTCACTGATCACCAATGTAAGGGACATTCTTCTCACTGATCACCAATGTGAGGAACATTCTTCTCACTGATCACCAATGTAAGGAACATTCTCCTCACTGATCACCAATGTAAGGAACATTCTTCCCACTGATCACCAATGTAAGGGACATTCTTCTCACTGATCACCAATGTAAGGGACATTCTTCTCACTGATCACCAATGTAAGGGACATTCTTCTCACTGATCACCAATGTAAGGAACATTCTCCTCACTGATCACCAATGTAAGGAACATTCTTCTCACTGATCACCAATGTAAGGGACATTCTTCTCACTGGCCACCAATGTAAGGGACATTCTTCTCACTGATCACCAATGTGAGGAACATTCTTCTCACTGATCACCAATGTAAGGGACATTCTTCTCACTGATCACCAATGTAAGGGACATTCTTCTCACTGGCCACCAATGTAAGGGACATTCTTCTCACTGATCACCAATGTAAGGGACATTCTTCTCACTGATCACCAATGTAAGGGACATTCTTCTCACTGGCCACCAATGTAAGGGACATTCTTCTCACTGATCACCAATGTAAGGGACATTCTTCTCACTGATCACCAATGTAAGGAACATTCTTCTCACTGATCACCAATGTAAGGAACATTCTTCTCACTGATCACCAATGTAAGGAACATTCTTCCCACTGATCACCAATGTAAGGAACATTCTTCTCACTGATCACCAATGTAAGGGACATTCTTCCCACTGATCACCAATGTAAGGGACATTCTTCTCACTGATCACCAATGTAAGGGACATTCTTCTCACTGATCACCAATGTAAAAAGCATTCTTCCTACTGGCCACCATCTCTCTGTCACATTGCTCTATCCTACTCTAAGCAAGCTTCTTGTCGGCACATGTAATGATTGGCTCCTTGTGATACTGGGTCGAATTGAAGAACTTACTGTACATTACAAATTAATTATATATTATTGATTACAGAGTTTCATTCATTTGTGTCTTTTATATCTACCTGGAGTTCAGCTTTAAGTTGGTATCTGTTTTCAGGTTTTCAGGTGCCCACTGTTTAAATGCAATATTTAACCCCCCCCCCCAGACTGTTTCAGGCAGAACTGATCAAAATGCGTCACTCTGACGTCCACCCGCCCTTAGCCTTCGCCGTTCATCGCAGGCCTTCTTTGGTTCTTCTTTCGAGGAGCTCGTTCCTTCGTCTCGTGCAAGAGAAAAACGCTCTATGGGGGGGCGGTCAGCAAATCAACATTGATTTTATTTAACAGCTTTCATCCCGAAAGCGGCGGAAGATTTTCGAAGAAGTGGACTTAATTAAAGCGCCACTCGGCCACGACGTCGTCACCTTGCCTGTAGGAGAGGTGCTGAATCCGGCTGCATAAAGGATGGAGAACAAAGGAAGGGGAGTGCGCGGAGAAGGCTGTAACCAATTAATTGGAACACGTTGCTTCCTTTCAAAGGCCCCCAGAGTTGGCGCCATTGTCACTAGAGGCGGAGGGGGCTCATTCTTCACGCAGCTCATTCACTGCAAAAAAACTAATAATGTAGGAAAGGAAGTCGGAGGCAGCCAGTGGAGAATTAGTGATCACGCACGATCCTGTGTTGATTCAGATTAGCGTTGAGCCCCCAATTAAAACCGGAATAATATTTTATAAAGGAACGCTTAACCGCTTCAGCCCCCGGACCATTATGCAGGTAAAGGACCGGGACCCTTTTTGCGGTTCGGCACTGCGTCGCTTTAACTGACAATTGCGCGGTCGTGCGTCGTGGCTCCCAGACAAAATTGGCGTCCTTTTTTTCCCACAAATAGAGATTTCTTTTGGTGGTATTTGATCACCTCTGAGGTTTTTATTTTTTTGTGCTATAAACAAAAATAGAGCGACAATTTTGAAAAAAATACAATATTTTTTACTTTTTGCTATAATAAATATCCCTAAAAAAGATATAAAAAAACATTTTTTTTCCTCAGTTAAGGCCGATACGTATTCTTCTACATATTTTTCGTAAAAAAAAAATCGCAATAAGCGTTTATTGATTGGTTTGCGCAAAAGTTACAGCGTTTACAAAATAGGGGATGGTTTTATGGCATTTTTATTAATAATTTTTTTTTACTACTAATGGCGGCGATCAGCGTTCTTTTTTGTGACTGCGACATTGCTGCGGACACATCGGACACTTTTGACACATTTTTGGGACCATTGTCATTTTCACAGCGAAGAATGCTATAAAAATGCACCGATTACTGTGAAAATGACAATGGCAGTGAAGGGGTTAACCACTGGGGGCGCTGTAGGGGTTAAGTGTGCCCTAAGGGAGTGATTCTTACTGTAGGGGGGGGTGTGACTGGACGTGTGACGTCACTGATCGTCGTTCCCTAAAAAAAGGGAACAGACGATCAGTGACGAGCCACAGAGAAGAACGGGGAAGGTTTGTTTACATTCACCTCTCCCCGTTCTTCAGCTCCTGTGACCCGATCGCGGGAAACCGGCGGCTTTTGGGTCACGGAGCTTCGAACCAGGTCGGGTCAGGGTATGGCTTAAGGTTAGGGTTCAGGTTAGGGGTTAGGGTTCGGGGGTTAGGGTTAGGGGTTAGGCTTAGGGTTCGGGTTAGGCTTAGGGTTCGGGTTAGTGGTTAGGTGGTTAGGAGTTAGGGGGTTAGGGTTCAGGTTAGGGTTAGTGGTTAGGGTTAGGGGGTTAGGGTTAGGGGGTTTAAGGTTAGGGGGTTAGGGGTTAGGGTTTCCCATTGAAGAATATAGCTGGGACTCAGTAATTGGAACAGGGACCTCCCCCAGACGTCAAAGGTCAGAAGGCGGGTTCCCAGAGGTCAAAGGTCACAGGGCGTGGCGGACCCACCCCCACCAAAGTGTACCGCCTACCCCAACTAAGTCGGGGAATGAACAAGTCTGGGAATGAACAAGTCGGGGTAAGCGCGACCCATGGCTAGACACTTAAAGGGCAACGTACCTGTACGTGCCTGTGCTCAGCCGTGCCATTCTGCCGACGTATATCGGTGTTAGGCGGTCCTCAAGTGGTTAATACCCGTCTTTTCGCACAACGATGAAGAATGATAAAGTGGACCCGTCAGAGTTTTAGTTGCAGGCGGTGCGTTGCCATACAGCTAAAGGGGGGTGTGGTCTTCAAGGCAAGACGTGAACTTGGTAGGCGTTGAACCCTACGGACAAAGACTGGGATGCCATTAAAGTTCATGTTTGCGTGTAAAGGCGGGCGTCCCAGAGGGATCATGGTGACATGATTCACCTACTCTGGAGATGCCCGAAGCTTCACCCATATCGGACGGGAGTGGTGGACACCATTAACAGGGTGTTCCAGATCTGGTTGCCCCCTGACCCAAAACATTGTCTGTTCCTTATATTTGAAGAGTTGGAATGGGAAGAAGGTACTAGAGTGGCGGTAATTAGGTCTCTATTCTTAGCTCGCAAGCTCATAATGTCTCACTGGATATCGGAGGAGTCTCCTAGTCTGAAAGAGTGGATCAATACAATGGGGGATATGCTCCGGAAGGAAGGAGAAGGTGATATACCAACACAGAGGGTGCCCCCAGAAATTGGAGAAGCTGTGGGGCGCGTGGCTGGATGTACCGGGCCTGGCCCCGGTGGACCTGGTCATGGGCAGGTTGCTGGGCCTGGGTAATTTATCTTGGTGATTAGCTTGAGACAGGGCCTCTTCCGGGAGATAGGGGGGCCACCTACAGTGGGAGGCGGAGGAGGGCATGGCGGGGACTGGCTAATAACATGTATATGGATGGTGCAGTGGGATGGTATATCTTTGACAGAAACTGTACTGTAATGTTTGACTTCTTATTTTTGTGTTTGAAGCCTCGATGTATGTTTGAATGTGAAAATGGGAGAGTATAGTCTCAGTTATTCGATTTAGAACAATACATTTAAAATGTACCAGCACCCCGGAATGTTTGAAAAAGGGGGAGACCAACTAGATAGAGACAGCAAAGCTGCTTGACACTAAACTGGTCTAAACTATATCGATCGATATGGGTTTGGTTGGGATTTTCAAGGTACTTGTAGAGAGACGTATATCATATAGGTCGATGTATGTTCGTTTTTACATGTGTCTCAATAAACTTTTTTTCTGGATAAAAAAAAAAGGCGGGTGTCCCAATACTTTTGGTAATATAGTGTAATTATAATGGTGTTTTGGGTATGTCTCCTATTTAATATAGATAGTTGGCAGCGGAGTTCTTCTTTAAGGCCTCGTACACACGAGGGGATATGTCCGCTGAAAACGGTCCGATGGACCGTTTCAGCAGACATCTCCGCTCGTGTGTATGGGCTAGCGGACAGATTTGTCCACCCGACAGATTTCAAAGCATGCTTTGAAATCTATCCGGTGGGAATCTGTCCGCCCGACATGTCTGCTGGTTAGTACACTTACCAGCAGACATGTCGTCCCGCACCGCCGCCGCCGAATGGATTCGGCGCATGCGCGGAAGTGTTTTACTTCCTGGTGCGGTGACGTAGCGGTGACGTGGCGGCGTCAACGTCACCGCCACATCACCGCGCCGTCCGGCGGCGGGGAATTTGATCCGATGGTGTGTACACGCCATCGGATCAAACTCCCGATCGGACATATCCGATGGAAATGGTCCGCGGACCGTTTTCATCGGATAAGTCCGATCGTGTGTACGAGGCCTAACAGGCAGCCATTCTTACCCTCTCTCCCTCCAGATATTCAATTGAATCTATTAATATTTTATTTTAATAGAGAGGGGCCCCGGAGAGCGGAGCCTTTTTCATTACACAGAGAAATGAGAAAGCGCAGACAAAGGACGGGGATATATTATTAACATGAACAGGCGTGTTGGGGGGAGTCGGAGATTGCTGCTCCAGTCTTTCATGCCTGGAGATTGAAACACGGGTAGGATAATATCAATTGTCCTTCTAATGCCATCCCTACACCCAGGGGGCCCTCCTTTAGGGTGGAGCACTTTTATAAATGTATTCACCTAATGATAAAAACGACATTGCAAAAATTGAAAAATTAAAGCGAACCTTTTACACCTCTGGGCAGCTGAATTAAAATAAAAATTTGAAGGCAGAGGAGACTTTTAGTGAAAACCGCGCGTCAAAATGATGAATGAGTCCAGAGATATAAGCAGTTGAAATCATATGAAAATCTCAAGCCTGGGCCCCGCCCCGCCGAATGATGGTCCTTGGTTGTGGTCACCTGACCAATGGGGAGGATCGGGAGGATGGGCCAAGTTCAAGTCAAAAAATGGAGGTTTGACTGTAATTTTAGCTGGCGATATCTCTGGATTGGCTGATGGTATCGACGTGCGGTTTTCACCGAAGGAAACTGCTGAACTACTTTTCACCTGCATCTATACAATATACAAAAAAAAATTATTATGCCCTTTATCCTCAAATGCAATAAAAAATGTACACTTAAATGCAATAAAAAATAAATAAAAAATTGTGTCACATCCCTTGTAATAGAAAAAAAGCATGACAGGACGAATGTGAGATCTGGGGTCAAAAAGACCTCAGATCTCATATTTACACTTACATTTTTAAATAAACACATTAATCCTAACAACTATTGATCCAAATAATAATAATAATAATAATAATATAAATAATAATAATAATAACAAATATATATAAATACAACATACAACATTTTTCTCTTTTCCTGTTCCATTTTGTTCCCCACATTTACACTTAAATGCAATAAAAAAAATTGTATCACTTTTATTCCTAGGCAAATATATTAATACAGTTTCAAAATCCAGTATAACAAATATTATTAATAATAAAAAAAAACAGTAAAAAAATTGAAAATAATAATAATATATATAATTATTATTATAATTTTTTTACTGTTTTTTTTTTATTATTCATATATTTTATACTGGATTATATATATATATATATATATATATATATATATATATATATATATATATATATATATATATATATAAATCCCAAAAAAAGAAAAATAATATTAAAAATAATTTATATATATAAAAATATAAAAAAATATATATTATTATTTTTTTCCGTTTTTTTGGATTTATACATATATATATATATATATATATATATATATATATATATATATATATATATATCCAAAAAAACGAAAAAAAAAAATAATAATATATATTTTTTTATATACATATGTATATACATACATATAAACACAATTTCTTTCTTTCCCTTTTCCCTTTTTTCCCCACATTTACTCTTAAATGCAATAAAAAAAAAAAGTATAAATAAATAAATTCCCTTTTAAGACCATTGGGCAGAAGTGGCGTTTGACGTCGCCTCCGTCATCCAATGGTATGAAGCCAAGTGGGCGGGGCCATCATTCCTTCACTCGACTCCATGCTACTGAGGGGAACGGATCGGGAATGTCTCCGTCACTATAGTTCCGGTAAATGGCGGAGACGGCGGGAGAGGGTGGGCACCTCTCCCACAGCCGATAAAAGTGATCTTGCGGGGAATCCACTGCAGAGACCACTTTTATCTGAATGTGGACCGCCCGCCGTTGAAGAAAATATCAAAGTTCCGACGTATAACGACGGCAGCTGGTCCGTAAATGGTTAAATGTATAATTTTCAGGAATCTGAATCTTCCTTGTGGGGGAGGGGGGGGTGACATGTAACGAGGCGCTACTATATCCCGCGCTGACTGCGTATATATATTTCATGGCTCGTTCTCGCCTGTCAGCTGCTCCCGGCGTCATGTCTTGGAGCCGCACAAATCAAACACTAATAACGCATTTATTTTATATATCCCGAGCTGTCAGCGCGCGGCGAGAAGCTTCTAGAATGAGATTAACGGTAATGTAGAGAAAGCCGCGCAGCGCTGCTCGCAATTACAGATATGAGCCCGCCAAGATGAGGACGGCACGCTATAGAAAATAAAAACAATATAATAAAATCTCATTAAAACTGAATGTGCGTTATTACTGCGCCGTATATTTTTGTTTCCTTTTTTTTTATTTTTTTTATTCATGCAATCTTTTTATTTTTTTATTTTTTTCAAGATCTGCCAACAGAACTGAGAGGGGTGAGAAGGGCCGCATTGCGAGACGCAGACGCTTGGCGTTTGATTAATTCGTTTGCCAACTTCCATTAAATCTTTACTGGAAAAAAAAAGAAGCATTAATGAGGACCTGTCATGAGTCATCAGCATTTTCTTGATTATGTCACAAAATGCAGCAACAGTATCACTAAAGTCTAACTCAATGTCCCTTTGAATGGTCCATTTGGGCCAGCTTGGCCCGAATCCACTATTCTGAATTATAAAAAAGGTTGCGTTAGACTTTAAAAAAATAAATAAAAGTTTGCTGATGTTTGGCTTTAATTTCTTTCTCTGTTACTTTAAGTCTATTTTAATGTCCATCCGAGACTTACCTTTCTTTACAGGGTGACAACGGCCGTGCAATTTCACTTTGGAAGAAGCAACGTTGTCACCTTGCCGTTCTGTAGAAGCCTACTGCTGCGCTTGATGTTTTTTTCTTTTCAGTTTGTTTGCACCCCCCCAAAAATTTTTTTTTACCACCAGTCGCCACTGCAGTTAAGCCTCGTATGATGTTTATTGGGTTACAGAACAGAGTGGTGAAGGGTGCGAGCTCCAAGGAAGGAAGACATCTTCCCCGCGTTCTGTTGGTGCGTTTTGTGGTTCCGCCTCTGATAATCAGTAAAGTATAAAACGTCTTTCACCCGAGATTGCAAATGTTCTTCAGTAACTGTGGCAGGTCTAAGCGATCATCGCGGAGCATGCGGATCGACGATCATATGTTTCTGGGTGACAAGATGACACCACGTCTGCGGGGACGGGACTGGAGAAGATAAAAAGACGTCTACAATCGCGGTGGCGGGTCTATAAGTCACGCTGAGCGATTAAAGTGCAACGTCACGTGGGCTGCAGACTTTTCACAGAATTATTTTCATTATAACAGCGCGCTTGCCGGCAATCGAAAACCAACAGGAAGGGCACCTAGAAAGGAACGAGAGGAACAAAGCAAGGCATGTAGGGCGCCACTAGTGGGTGTGGCCAAAAGTGGATGTGGTCCATCAAGTGGGCAACACTTCACGGTGTATGGCTTGGAGTGCGGCACCTTTCCTCACAGAGTAGGGTCTGGGGGAACGCGGCAGAGAAAGTGGGAGTAAAATAAGCCCCCTCGATGGTATCAGTGGCAGTAATATTTGACCCCCCACCCCTGTTTCTTTAGAGGCCATTGGTAGCAATAGTTATCCTTTCCCCACCTCCCTTTCATTGGTGGTCAATGGTAATAATAATCAATACTAGACCACCACCTCACTTTCATTGGTGGTCAATGGTAATAATAATCAATACTAGACCACCACTTCACTTTCATTGGTGGTCAATGGTAGTAATAATTAATACACCACCACCTCCCATTTATTAGTGGTCAATAATAGTATTAATACTCGACCACAACCTCCCTTTCATTGGTGGACAATGGTAGTAATAATTAATACTCCACCACCACCACCACCACCCTTTCATTGGTGGCCAATGGTAGTAATAATTATTACTCCACCACCACCAACTCCCATTCATTGGTGGTCAATGGTAGTAATAATTAATACTCCACCACCACCACCCTTTCATTGGTGGCCAATGGTAGTAATAATTATTACTCCACCACCACCTCCCTTTCTTTGGTGGACAATGATAGTAATAATTAATACTACACCACCACCTCCCTTTCATTGGTGGACAATGATAGTAATAAATAATACTCCACTGCAACCACCTCCCATTCATTGGGGGTCAAGGGTAGTAATAATGAATACTCCAGCATCATCTCTCATTCATTGGTGGACAGTGACAGTAATAATCAACTTTCCCGTCCCTGCCTGTCAAAGATGGTCAGGAGCAGTCATAATTACCTCCCCCCCATTCCCTAATTCCATTGGTGGTCAGTGAAAGTGAAAATTAAAATTCTCCCTTTCATTGGTGGTCAATTGTAGTAATAATTAATAGTTCACCACCACCATCACCTCCCTTTTATCGGTGGACAATTATAGTAATAATTAATACTCCACCACCACCTCCCTTTCATTGGTGGGCAGTGGCAGTAATAATAAACCTTCCCGTCCCTGCCTGTCATTGGTGGTGAGGCACAGTAATAATTACCCCCCCCCCCCATTGGTGGTCAGTGGAAGTGCAAATTAAAATTCTCCCTTTCATTGGTGGTCAGTGTAAGTAACAATCCCCCATCTCCCTTTCATTGGTGGTCAGTGGCATTATTAATCAATACTCCACCACCACCACCTCCTTTTCATTGGTGGTCAATGGTAATAATACAATATTTAATACTCCACCACCACCTCACTTTCATTAGTGATCAATAGTAGTAATAATTGATGATCCACCACAGCCTCCCTTTTATTGGTGGACAAGGTAGTAATAATTAATGCTCCACCCAACTTCCCTTTTTATTGGTCAATGGTAGTAATAATGAATACTCTACCACCACCTCCCTTTAAATTGTGGGTCAATGGTAGTAATAATTAAAACTCAACCACCACCACATCCTTTTCATTGGTGGTCAATGGTAGTAATACAGTAATTAATATTCCACCACCACCACCCCCCATTCATTGGTGGTCAATGGTACTAATAATTATAACTCCACCACAACCTCACTTTCATTGGTGGTCAATGGTAGTAAGAATCAATGCTCCACCACCACCATCACCTCCCTTTCAATGGTGGATAATGGTAGTAATAATTATTACTCCACCACAACCTCCCTTTCATTGGTGGTCAATGGTAGTGTAGCACCCCCTTACTTTCAGTAGGGGCGTTACACTAAAGTTAGTGGGGAATGGGAGAGTTACGCAGCTCCCATTCACAAATTGTCAAATTTCAGGCTGCTGTCATTTCAGAACTGTCCTGTAGGTCAGTCTGCACTCCAGGGGTGTGTTCCCACCCCGGGTGGGCAGCTGGCACTAGTGGGGATATGCCAGACTCGTTTTCTTCAGTAACCAATCAGAGGAGTTGGTTCCCTCACTAGGGCATGCTGGGGGAGGCTATATCTGGGGCAGCCGCCTTGGCCCCCGGTGGCCATTTTTTTCTTTTCTCTGCGGGGTCCAAGTTCCAGGTGCGGCATCCACCTTCAGGGTGCGCGCATCCATGGACCCCGCAGCCGTGGCCTACCTGGCCGGAGTTGCGCACCATGCGGAGCTTCACCCTGACATCGAGAGGGATCCCAGTAGCTGCTGGGTCCCAAACCATTCCTAAAAGGATCCCAAGATGGGAGCTGTACGGTGGGGGATCGGCTTGAGGAGAACCCAGAGGCAGGTGATCCAATAGGGCTTGAACGAACCATCGGGGATCTGGTGACCGGGAGATTGACAGGTACACTTTAACTGTCAACCGGTGACCCTGACTGAATTCACTGGGAAGGCAGAGAAGAAACGTATATGGACCGCCGCACTCCAATAAATATGAAAAAACGTGCCCTTTATTTAGGTAAAAAAGGAATGCACTACAAAAAACAGCATACAGTGGGAAAATATACAGCTGACGCGTTTCGCATTGATCCTCAATGCTTAGTCATAGCTATAAATTTATAGCTATGACTAAGCATTGAGGATCAATGCGAAACACACCAGCTGTTTATTTTCCCACTGTATGCCAGCACCTGTTTGGTTTCTGAGTGGACATTTTGATTACATGGAGCTCACCTGGAGCGGCGGTCCTTTCTGTCTGTAAATTCACTGGGAGGACTCGCTCATTCATGTACTAGGCCTGTGGCAGAGGCCTGGTCCTCCCAGCGTTTGCAAGTGACACCTCGGCTGCCAGGCTTGTGTCCAGGGGCACTTTACCCACTCCGACTAGAGTAGCGACAAACTGAGTTCATCACTGCTGAGAGCAGGGTTGCCAGGCCCGGATTTCCCACAAGGCCACCGAGGCCAGGCCTCGGGGCGGCAGGGCGCCGAGTGGGGCGGCAGGGGCATTGAGTCCCCTATCTCCTGCCCCTGCTGCCAATGTACACAGTGAGAGGGGTGAGCTGTGCTCTTCCCATCTCAGCTGTGACAGGAGTTCTAGCACAGTGCTAGGACACCTGTTTTTGGAGGTGACAGGGTCAATAAAGAGAACCTGTCACCTCCAATGGCTATCACACAGGGAATTATTTTCTCCTGTGTAATAGCAATACAGTTAAGTGAAAAAAAGAAATGCTTAAAAAGTAAAGAATAAAAAAAATATAAAAAATAATAAGAAAATAAAAAATAAAAATAAGTAAACGACAAGCTACAAATAAAAAAAATATAAAAAAAATAAAAGTTAAAAAAAAAATTGAACTAACTGTGCCACCCTGCCATCTGGTTGCCATTCTCCGTTGATTCTGGGGGGGGGGGGGGGTTCGGTTGGCAGGGAGCATTGCGGAACCTGGCCTTGGGGCGGCAGGGAGAGCAAATCTGGCCCTGAGGGTTGCTCTCTCTTCTTCATATCCAAGGCCTGATACTCAAGCTCTCTCTCTGCTCATCAATCTTTCCTGTCCTGTACCATGTTGGTGAAGGCCATGTTGGGCCTTGGAATAAAGCATTGAAGAAAACCCAACTAAAGAATGGACATTCGCTCTCTTCTCCTCAACTCACAAGTATCACCCCTAGACACCTGCCAGGTAACACAACACGCCGATCCCACTTATAATCAGCGGCTCCTCCGGGGGTAGCGCTACAGTAGTGATAATTAATACTCCACCACCACCACCTTTCATTGTTGGACAGTGGCAGTAATAATCAACCTTCCCGTCATTGCCTGTTATTGGTACTCAGGAGCAGTAATAATTACCCTCCCCCCATTCCCCAATTCCATTGGTGGTCGATGGAAGTGAAAATTATGATTATCCCTTTAATTGGTGGTCAGTGGAAGTAACAATCCCCCATCACCCTTTCATTGGTGGTCAGTTGAAGTAAGAATCCCCCATCTCCCTTTCATTGGTGGTCAGTGGAAATAACAATCCCCCATCACCCTTTCATTGGTGGTCAGTGGAAGTAACAATCCCCCATCTCCCTTTCATTGGTGGTCAGTGGAAGTAACAATCCCCCATCTCCCTTTCATTGGTGGTCAGTGGAAGTAACAATCCCCCATCTCCCTTTCATTGGTGGTCAGTGAAAGTAAAAATCCCCCATCTCCCTTTCATTGGTGGTCAGTGGAAGTAACAATCCCCCATCTCCCTTTCATTGGTGGTCAGTGGAAGTAACAATCTCCCATCTCCCTTTCATCGGTGGTCAGTGGCAGTAACATTCCCCCATCTCCCTTTCATTGGTGGTCAGTGGAAGTAACAATCCCCCATCACCCTTTCATTGGTGGTCAGTTGAAGTAAGAATCCCCCATCTCCCTTTCATTGGTGGTCAGTGGAAATAACAATCCCCCATCACCCTTTCATTGGTGGTCAGTTGAAGTAAGAATCCCCCATCTCCCTTTCACTGGTGGTCAGTGGAAGTAACAATCCCCCATCTCCCTTTCATTGGTGGTCAGTGGAAGTAACAATCCCCCATCTCCCTTTCATTGGTGGTCAGTGGCAGTAACAATCCCCCATCTCCCTTTCATTAGTGGTCAGTGGAAGTAACAATCCCCCATCTCCCTTTCATTGGTGGTCAGTGGCAGTAACAATCCCCCATCTCCCTTTCACTGGTGGTCAGTGGAAGTAACAATCCCCCATCTCCCTTTCATTGGTGGTCAGTGGAAGTAACAATCCCCCATCTCCCTTTCATTGGTGGTTAGTGGAAGTAACAATCCCCCATCTCCCTTTCATTGGTGGTCAGTGGAAGTAACAATCCCCCATCCCCCTTTCATTGGTGGTCAGTGCAAGTAACAATCCCCCATCTCCCTTTCATTGGTGGTCAGTGGAAGTAACAATCCCCCATCTCCCTTTCATTGGTGGTCAGTGGCAGTAACAATCCCCCATCTCCCTTTCATTGGTGGTCAGTGGCAGTAACAATCCCCCATCTCCCTTTCATTGGTGGTCAGTGGAAGTAACAATCTCCCATCTCCCTTTCATTGGTGGTCAGTGGAAGTAACAATCCCCCATCTCCCTTTCATTGGTGGTCAGTGGAAGTAACAATCTCCCATCTCCCTTTCATTGGTGGTCAGTGGAAGTAACAATCCCCCATCTCCCCTTCATTGGTGGTCAGTGCAAGTAACAAACAAATGGAAGGCGCCCCCCCTACAGCAAACCATTGGGCCCAGGGCTACTGACCCTCCCGCCCACCCCTTATCCCAGCCCTGAATGGGACACCAAAGTATGGACGGACATTTGGAAATACGGGGGGCACCACAGAATTAGGTTTCATGTCCCCCCTTCCCCCCCCCCCACACATCTCATCTTCCTTCTTTTTTCTGTTACGCTCCAGGGTTTTTCTCGTTAATACGCACAAGACATGTAAAGCGTTTATTTTTTTTCCGCAGAGGATTCATCTAATCCGTTCATTTCACCTTCTTCCTCTCCGGCTCACCTAGAAGAAGCACTTCCATCAGACGAGTGACAGGAAGATAACTTGTAATCATTTATCCCAGAGTGCGAACCGCGGCGCTTTCTTATATTTTTTTTTATGGATAAGCTCCTGCCAGTTAATGGCGGGATGTACGAGATCTGCGAGGGATATTTATATCACCGAGCCAATAAACAAGTTCTTGTTGTACGAGAGGTAAAATTATCTGCGTGCTTAATCCTGACAGCCAGTCTCTCTTCCACTCGCCTTCCTCCTCATTAGGAGACGAGCAAGAGAGGCGCACAACATCTGTCGCTGGGAGAGGGAGCGTGCGCTGGGGGGGTGACAGACAATGATGCTGGAGGGGTGCGCTTAACCCCTTCCCTGCTGAGGCCCACGCCAAAGCCAAATTTACTAATTCTAACCCCAATTCCTGCACCTTCACCCCTCAGATCACCCCAATTCCTGCACCTTCACCCCTCAGATTACCCCAATTCCTGCAACTTCACCCCTCAGATCACCCCAATTCCTGCACCTTCACCCCTCAGATCACCCCAATTCCTTCACATTCACCCCTCAGATCTCCCCAATTCCTGCACCTTCACCCCTCAGATCACCCCAATTCCTTCACATTCACCCCTCAGATCTCCCCAATTCCTGCACCTTCACCCCTCAGATCACCCCAATTCCTGCACCTTCACCCCTCAGATCACCCCAATTCCTGCACCTTCACCCCTCGGATCACCCCAATTTCTGCACCTTCACCCCTCGGATCACCCCAATTCCTGCACCTTCACCCCTCGGATCACCCCAATTTCTGCACCTTCACCCCTCGGATCACACCAATTCCTGCACCTTCACCCCTCAGATCACCCCAATTCCTGCACCTTCACCCCTCAGGTCTCCCCAATTTCTGCACCTTCACCCCTCAGATCACCCCAATTCCTGCACCTTCACCCCTCAGATTACCCTAATTCCTGGACCTTCACCCCTCAGATTACCCCAATTCCTGCAACTTCACCCCTCAGATCACCCGAATTCCTGCACCTTCACCCCTCAGATCACCCCAATTCACAGGCATGGCTGACCACAGCTTTATCCACAGTTTTGGCACCAACAAATGTAAACCTTCATATGGTATAAACAGAGGTGGAAAACCAAGCATGTTTGCAAATATAGCTCTTTCCTTTCTCCAGCTATCCCCTGTGAGCTGTACTGAGATAAGTGAGATAAACAAGACCCCCGCCTATTCATATGTCCTTCAGCTTTTTAAGAAAGCCATCTTCAGACACAGGGCCCCCTTCTTACAGAGATATACCTGAGAAGACGGTCCCAGGAGATCAAAATGGAAGCTCAGTAACCACCATATGTGAAGGACTTGCTATGTGGTCAAAAGCAGTCCAATGAAGCCAGCATGCTCCGGCCATCAGGCCTTAATCCTAGCTATGACTAAGGCCTGGTGGACGAAACGCGTTAGTATCCTTGTACTGCCTTTGACCCCGTAGACAATAAAATCCTTCCATTTAGATGTTACTGAGATGTCACCTTGATTTTATTTTTGAGTGTTATATAAGTGTGGAGTCCATGAAGCCCGGTCACCATTTTTTCATGGCAAAGGTTGAAAGGTCCGGCTTTACTTTTGACGTCCCCGAGGCAAAGGCAGCTCTAGGCTTTGTGAGGCCTTAGGCTAAATTTAGACAATGAACCCCACTCGCATTCCCCAAAATGGAAAAAAAATTCAAGCAAGAAAAATGGCCGCAGAAAGATGCACGGATCTAGCGCACAGGTGATCAGCACCACTTCTAGGGCACCCTCCTCACCCATCAGACATATGCAGCCAATATAACATCTGGGACCTAGCAAGGTGACAGTAGGGAACAGAAAACACAGGACGGCACTGGAGGTGGTGGCACGCCATCCTGGTGATTAATTACAGGCAAATTAGGCGGCCACGTGGCCCCTGTGAGTGTGAGGCCTTAGGGAGCCGCCTCTGCCCCGAGGGTATAGCTTCCGATTGGCCTGGCCAGAGCCAGCTCACCCTCAGGGATGCTGGAGCTTCTTCTACTCTCTGTCCTCGTCTTTCTCTTTGAAACTTCGCCGAAGGCAGGTTCTAAATAAATAAAAAATTATGATTTCGGGGGGAGGGGCTGCCGCGAGGAGCGATTCAACGGCTCGGTTTTATTTTTATCACATAAAAAAAAAAGTGTCCTGATGGAAGAAGCGTGACATTGTTGTTTAGTTTACAAAAATACCGCGCTAATTAAGGCGGAATTCAGCTTTCTAGTTAGTTTACCGCTCCGTTTCCATCCGCTTCACAGAAGTGCGCGGACAAAGGTTCCCGTGTACCGACATGACACGGTCAGGCCGCGGATCACAAATTCCTGTTAATTAGGAGACGGAGCGCGCTCCGCTTGTCATGCACGTCGTGTTATTGACGCATTTTCTCCTGCTTCCCCAGCCCACGCAGCAGGTCCCTTATTTATAGGAGGAGAAGGCTAATAATGCTTTGGACACGTGATCGGAATTTCCGACTGAATTTTTTTTCATCGGATATTACGACCGTGCGTGGGCCCCATCGGATTTTTTTTCGTCGAAGTTTAGAGACAGAACATGTTTTATTTATTTTTTCGATGGAAAAAAAGTCCTATCGGAAATTTCCGATCGTCTGTGTGGAACTCAGACGGAGAAAAAAAAACACGCATGCTCAGAATCAAGTCGACGCATGCTCAGAAGCATTGAACTTAATTTTTCTCGGCTCGTCGTAGGGCCAGATTCAGAAAGTATTTACGTCGGCGTATCAAGAGATACGCCGCGTAAATACTAAGGATAGCCGGCGTATCTATTTTTGCTATTCAGAAAAGAAGATACGCCGGAATTCTGCTAATATACGAGCGGCGTAATTCTGTTACACCGTCATAGGCGTGCGCACAGGGTGTGCCAGGTGTGCCCAGGCACACTCTAATCACTCCCTGTAGTGCAGATTCTCCCTGCTGCCTGGTGTCCCCTCCCACATCATGGCTGGCTTCCCTCCTCTACCACTGGCTACTGCAATGGGCACACATAGGGCCAGATTCAGGTAGATGGGCGCTTCTTTACTTTGGAGTAACGTTTCTCATTTACGTTACTCCGCCGACACTTTCGGCGCAAGTACTGTTATTCACATAGCAGTTGCGCGTAAACTTGCGCCAGAGTAACGATAATGCGCTGGCGTAACCCGACGCAAGTGGAAGTGGGTGTGATCATATGTAAATGATGGGCGGAGCCCAGCGCAGAGGCTTACGTTCAGCGCATCATCCACGGAGCATGCGCAGTGAGTGCGGCTCCACTCGCCCCCTTGTGCGCATGCTCACAACTTCCGTCGGCACCACTTCACGGGAAACGCCAGCGCAATGTGTTCCGTTGTGCGTATAAAAGCGCCAGCGGAAGCGCCATTCCGGCGCAAAAGTATTTCCGTTTCCCCCCACCCCAGGGAATTTACTTTTGCTCTGTCATGGCTGCTCCCGCTACCCCCAGAGAGAGGAGGAACCTAAATTTTAATGCCCAGGAGGTCTCTGGGGTCATCTCTGCTATGGAGACCCACAAAAATGTCCTCCATGGCAGGAAAAGCCGAAAGACCACCCGGGAGAGGAAGCAGGCCATCCTGGCAAGCATTGCTGCCAGGGTTAATATTTTGGGGTATTCCACCCGGACTGCTGGCGATATTGCCAAGAAGATCAACGATCTGAGGCGCAAGGTCAGGGGCAAGGTGGCCACCATTAGGAGGCATGAGAGTGGCACAGGTGGTGGTCCACCATGTCCGGTCAGCCTGACCACAGAGGAGGAGGTGGTCGCCCGCTGCCTGGAGAGGGAGCAGTTGGAGGGGGTCCCTGGATATGACTCCATGGAGGAAGGCTCCAGGACAGGTAAGTGTTTTTTAACCCCTATTTGGTGTGTTGCATGTGGGGGGGGGGGGTACATGTGCCAAGTGTGTGGGACCAACCAACATGTGTCTGCTTTATGTCATCCACAGTTGACGGAGCTGGGACATCATCTGTCGGCGGCCAGTCCACCCCATCCCCCCAACGGCACCCAGTGCCTGTGCCCCTGGGTGGTGAAGACACCAAGGTGGAGGAGGAGAGTGCCCACACCTCACCTGCAGAGGTTGTTGTTTTATTTTAGTGTTGGAGGAGTCCTCCTCTTCTGCAGGACCCTCTCAGATCCCCTCCCCCATTATAGGAAGCCCCTCAAGGGCGACTCCATCCCCCCGGGGACAAACATCTACTGGCCCCAGGAAGGCCACCCATAAGACCAGGGGGGTGTCTGATCTGGTCCAGGACCAGGTGGCGAGGGATCACGCCAGGCAGACCCAGCAAATGGGGGACATAGTTGGGCACCTGGACAGAGTGGCTGACAGCCTGTGCTCCGTGGCCCAGATTTCTTCTGCAGTGCAGGATGTGAGCTGCAACTGCGCTGCAGTGGTGACCAGTCTGGGGGAGGTGCAGGGTGAGATAAGGGACCTCACTGCAGCCGTACAGGCAAACACTGCTGCCATCCAGGCAAACACTGCTGCCATCCGGGACCAGGGGAGGCTGAGTCGGCGGGCCCAGCATTATCAGGTCACCCGGCAGCTCAGGATGCAGGCCCAGCAGCTCAGGGTGCAGGCCCAGACCAGTGCGTACCTCGGCCGAATTGCCGTGGCCTTGGAGGGCAGGCAGGCCACACCTGCCAGGAGTGGCCCACCTGGGGATCAGCCACCTCCAGATGCCCCCCCACCCCCACCCACTCCATTCAGGCAGCTGAGCAGCCAGAGAGGGGCCGCCAGAAGAAGCCCCCGGCATCCCAGATAATTTTTATTTATTTTTTGGATTGATGCTCAGGACATGAGTTTTTTTTTTTTTTTTTTTCTGAATGCTCAGGTTATGAGATTTTTATTTTATTCTTAATGCTCAGGTTATGAGTTATTTTATTTGTGATTATGCTCTGGATATGAGAATTTTTTTTTTTAATACTGCACACGTTGCAGTGTGAATGGTGTGTGAATGTGAGGGGGTGGCACTCCTGCCAGTAAGGGGTGTCACCCTCGGCCGTGGTGGAGAAGTTAACCCCACGGCTGTATGAATGACGTGTGAAAGGTGTATGAATGGACAGTGACATCATTGGGGCCTTGACGCTGGCGTTGCTGCTCCCAAGTCCTACATGCTGGACTTGGGCTAATCCAATGTGATGTGCATGTGGTGTGTGTGATCTAGGGACATCAGTGGTGTGCATGCATGCATTGTCTGTGTGATTAATGTTTTGGTTTAGTGTCCAAAGATGCCTACGGCGAGGACCCTCCTGACTGCTCTTCCATCAGCAGACTGGGTGTCCTCTGGCAGGTGGGGACTGTGTGGGTCGGGGGTCAGGTCATCACGTATGTCAATCTGCAGGCCTTTTCTCATAGCAAAGTTGTGCAGAATGCAACATGCACCGATGATCTGACACGCGAAGGTAGGGGAATACAATAGGGCCCCCCCGGACTTATCCAGGCAGCGGAAACGGGACTTCAGGAGCCCAAATGTTTGCTCCACCCACTGCACGTGTTTTGATGTGTGCTTCATTGTATCTTCTCTCTCCTCTGGTTTGGGGGTTGCGGAAAGGAGTCATTAGATGGGGTCCCAGTGCATATGCAGAGTCACCTGTAAGGGAAAAGACAGGAGGATGTTAGTCATGCATGTGCCACTTGTGATGTGTGCATCATGGGGGGGGACAGTCATGCCTGCCACCCATGTCACTCACCAACCAGCCAGCTGTCCCCATACATGTTCTGGTTAAATTCTGCTGGGATGGGGCTCTGACGGTATATGAAGCTGTCATGGCTGGACCCGGGGTGTTTGGCACGGACGTGCCATATGAGGCGTTGGGCATCGGCTATCACCTGTACGTTGATGGAATGCCAATGCTTCCGATTGCGGTATATGTGCTCTGTGGCACTGGGGGGCTGTAGGGCCACATGTGTGCAATCAATGGCCCCCACAGTGCGTGGGAATCTGGCAATGCTGTAGAAATCTGTCATTGCCTTCAGCCGCAGGTCCTCAGTGGTGGGTCTGATGAACTGGTTGGACATGCGTCTGAGGATTGCAGGGACAACCTGGTGCACACATCTGCTCATGGAGGATTGTGACATCCCAGCCACCACTCCACTTGTACGCTGGAATGATCCACTTGCAAGGAAATGAAGTGTTGCCAGGACCTTCACCAGTGGCTGCAGTGCTTGTGAGCGGTGTGTTGGGCTGGTGATGTCATCCTGCAGGGTTGTGGTTAGTTCAAGGATTGCATCAGGGCTGAATCTGAAGAGGCGATACACCTCCTCATCCCCCATGCCAAAGAGGTTCATACGAGTGCGGTATATCCTCTCACGTGCCCGCCTCCTTCGTTCCGGGGGACCCAGTACTAGTGCTAGGACCACGACTGCCCCTGGCATGTTGGCACACAGAGGTGTTGTCCTGCAAGTGGGGGTGCTCAGCTAGCTCTTATCGTCGGTAACGCTGCTGTAGCTGCTCTCCTGCTGACCTGTGGCCGTCTGGAGTAAAGATAAAGCAGCTATTCGTAGGAATAACTTTGCGCCGGACGGACGAGATACGCGCGGCGCATGTAGCCAGCGTATGGTGCTAATCCGTTCGTGAATCGGGAAATCTCCCTCATTTGCATATTTGCAGGGGAAATCAATAGGCGCGACTGATGCGCCAAGCGAAATTATGCGCTGACGAGACTCTGGCGTCGGAAAGTTAAGCCGATCGGAAATGGCCCGTTTTCTGTCGCATCTAGTTTGGTGGGTACGGCCACATAGAAACGACGGCGCATCTTCACAGTTACGCGGCGCATATCGAATTACTCCAGCGCAACTCTACCTGAATCTGGCCCATAGATGATATTTCAGGATGAGTGGGGGAAGGGGTAATGTCATTTATTGGCCCCTTTCCTTTCCTAATGAACACAGTGAGAGATAGGTACCATGTTTTTGAGATTTCAGGTGCACACCCTAATGCCACAGGCTGCACACACCTATGTACACCGTCGTATCTTAGTTGCAGTTTTTACGCTGGCCGCTAGGTGGCGCTTCCGTCGTTTTACACGTCAAATATGTAATTTAGGCATTTACGGCGATTCTCGAACGTACTTGCGGCCGGCTGTCGTAGTTTACGTCGTTTGCGTAAGCATTATTGCGGCGTAAGGTTACCCCTGCTATAGGAGGCGTTGCCAATGTTAAGTATGGACGTCGGGACAGCGTCAAATTGTACGTCGGTTACGCCGTTTGCGTGAATCGTTCGGGAACGGGGCTCGACGTTAGTTACATTCACGTCATTTACATTGACAAAAAGCGACGTGATTTCGCGCATGCGCAATGGGAACGTCCCAAAAAAACGTCAATTCCTTGGGGTCTTGATTAATTTACATACACATACATTACGCCACCGTAAATAAGGGCGCAAGTTCTTTCTGAATACAGAACTTGCGCGCAAAGTTACAGCGGCGTAACGTATCGAGAAAACGTTACGCCAAGAGAAAGATCCGATGATCTTTCTGAACCCGGTCCAACGTATCCAAATAGCTAGGCTTGCGGAGGTGAATAGATACAACATTTCAGAAGGGTTCAGGGCTACCATCAGGGGGTACAGGCAGTATACCTGTAAGTGGCCCGGAGGTTCCCAGGGGCCCGGATGGAAACCCCTTTTTTTTTCATTATATATTTATTTATTTTCTAAGGCGCTCGGAGGTCCCCGGATGGCAACCCCTCTTTTAAAAAAAAATATATATATATATGTATAAATATATATATATATATATATATATATATATATATATATATATATATATAAATATATATATATATATATATATATTTTTTTTTTTTTTTTTTTTTTAATGTTTTATTTAAGGACACAGAGGTCCCCAGGGCCCGGATGGCAACCCTCCTTTTAAAAAAAAAATTATATATATATATATATATATATATATATATATATATAAAAAATATATATATATTTTTTTATTTTTTATTTAAGGGCTGAGAGGTCCCCAGGGCTCCGGATAGCAACCCCCCTTTTTTTTTAATAAAAAAAAAAATATGTAAATATTTTTTTATATATATTTTTTTTTTTTTCTTAAAGTGTATTTTTTGTGCGTGAACTCGAGAGAGAGGAGCCGGACTGCAGGAGTTGGGAGTAGGCAGACCCTCCCCCCAGAGGCAATCTGCCATCCTTCTTCATGCCGTGGTGGCAATGGCGGGTGTGAAGGGGGGCCTCCCACTCACCCCGCCCTACCTGCTCCTCTTGGGAGCCCAACTGGGGCCCAACGGGACCCCAATGGGGCAGAGGGACTCCCCCTATGAGGGAGTGAGGGGGCCTAGCCCACCCAGCCAGCCCCGTAGGTCCTTCGCCTCTCTTTATTTTTAAGAGACCGCATGGCCAAAGTGCATGTGTTTTAAACCAATTTTGTGTGCGTGCAAGTGTGGTGGTTTTTGTGGGGGGGGGGGGGGGTGGGCGTACTAAGCACAGGCGTACCTTGCATAGCACACCCACCGGGAGCCGGGCTGAGACCACCAAACTCAATTCACATGTAGCCGAGACCGGGATCCGAACCCTTGGCTGCAGAGGTGAATGGCTTGTCAGCGCAGTGCCAATCACGTTGAGCCACCACAGCTCCCTGTTATATATTTGTATTTATTTATTTTTATTAAAGGGCCCCAGATGGCAAACCCCCATTTTTTGTATTTATTTTTTATTCCAGGGCCCCGGATGGCTACCCCCCCTTTTTTCTTCATAATTTTTTTTTAATTTCTTTTTTTTGTAAGTGGTCCCGGAGGTCCCTAGGGCAACCCCTTCTTTTTTATTTTGTTCGTCAGCACCCAAAGCCCCCCGACCTCAATTCGCTGTGGCAGCACCCCCCCCGCTTCCCGTGTGGCAACCCCCCTTTTTTTTATAAAAAAAAAATATATATACATTTTTTTTATATAATTTTTTTTTTAACAAAGGGCCCAGAGGTCCCCATGACCCCCGTGTGCTAACCCCACCCCTTTTTTATATAAAAAATGTAAAAAAAAATTATATACTTTTTTCTTACTTTCTTTTTATTAAAGGGCCCAGAGGTCCCCAGGGCCCCGGATGGCTACCCCCCTCCTTTTTTTTCTTATATAATTTTTTTTTAATTTCTTTTTTTTGTAAGGGGCCCAGAGTTCCCCAGGACAAACACCCCCTTTTTGATTTTGTTTGTCAGCACCCAAAGCCCCCGACCTCAATTTGGGCGGCAGCACCCCCCCGCTTCTTAATTTGCGGCAGCCCCCCTCCCCCTGCTTCTCAATTTGAGGCGGCAGCAACCCCCCCCCCCCTTCTCTGCTGCTCCAGCTGTGTAAGGGGCCCCTTAATTCCTGAAGGGTTGCATTACTTTTTCGTGGAGAAAATGCGTGATTATCAGGATCAGGCAGAATCCACAGCAGCAGTGCTGCGGTCACACGGCTAGGCTTTGAGTCACGTGAGCGGCACTGCGGGGAGCTCAGTGCAGTGTTTTCAGGAAAAATTGGTATTTTAGCAGTTCTATCCGGCCTTTTCACTGCTGGAGCATCCAAGACATATAAGACCTCGGGGGTGGGGTGACTCCGCCCACAAAGTACCCTACCACCGATAACTAACATGGCAGTTTTGGGTGGAGTGGCCCTTTAAATGTGGAGTTTTCTAAGGGTGAAGTGAACTCCGGAGAGCAGATGTACCCTAAATCATGGCGAAGAGGATCTAATGCCACCAAACAAGTTGTTTACCGCCATGGGCACGCAATTTACATTAGCTGCGAGTTTTCCTCCCTTTATATCAAATGAAATTAATTATCATCTGTTGCCGGGCAGATGGCGGGTCCCAGACGGTCTTTTGTCATTTTTTTTCCCAGCC
>JAJQKJ010002834.1:360000-473253 GCA_029574335.1 Rana kukunoris
CAGTGTTTTTCGGACCCCGGTCCTCTGTTGTTCTGACCCTGGTCCTCTACCCTTCTGATCTCATACCCTGTCCTTCTGACCCCTGCATCTCCCTTTCTGATGCCATACACTGATTTTCTGACCCCGATCCTCTGCTCTTGTGACCCCTGTCCTCTGCCCTTCTGACCCCTGTCTTCTGTCCTTCTGACCCCGGTCCTATGCCTTCCTAATCCCATACACTGCACTTCTGACCCCTGTCCTCTGACCTTCTGATCTCATACATTGTCCCTCTGACCTTTGTCCTCTGCACTTCTGATCTTACACACTGCCCATCTGATTCCACACACTGCTTTTCTGAAACCTGCCCTCTGCCCTTCTGATCCCCATACACTGCCCTTCTGACCTCTGCCCTTTGCCCTTCTGATCCCATACACTGCCCTTCTGATCCCATACACTGCTTTTCTGAAACCTGTCCTCTGCCCTTCTGATCCCCATACACTGCCCTTCTGACCTCTGCCCTTTGCCCTTCTGATCCCATACACTGCCCTTCTGATCCCATACATTGCTTTTCTGACACCTGCCCTCTGCCCTTCTGACCCTTGTCCTCTGCCCTTCTAAACCCCAAACACTGCCCTTCTGACTCCTGCCCTCTGATCCCATACACTGCCCTTCTGACCCCGTCCTCTGACCCCATACACTGCCCTTCTAACCCCTGCTTTCTTCCCTTCTGATCCTATACACTGCTTTTCTGACCCCTGTCCTCTGCCCTTCTGATCCCATACACTGTTTTTCTGACCCCGGTCTTCTGTCCTTCTGATTCTATACACTACCCTTCTGACCCCTGCCCTCTGATCCCATACACTGCCCTTCTGACCCCATCCTCTGCCCTTCTGGTCCCATACACTAGCCTTCTGACCCCCGGCCCTCTGATCCCATCCTCTGCCCTTCTGACCCCATCCTCCGCCCTTCTGACCCCTGTCCTCTGCCCTCTGATCCCATACACTGCCCTTCTGCCCCCATCCTCTGCCCTTCTGACCCCATACACTGCCCTTCTGACCCCTGCCCTTCTGATCCCATACACTGCTTTTTTGACCCCAGTCCTCTGCCCTGCTGATCCCATACACTACCCTTCTGACCCCTGCCCTCTAATCCCATACACTGCCCTTCTGACCCCTGCCCTTCTGATCCTATACACTGCTTTTCTGACCCCTGTCCTCTGCCCTTCTGATCTCATACACTGTCCCTCTGACCCTTGTCCTCTGCCTTTCTGATCCTGTACACTGCCCTTCTGACCCCTGTCCTCTGTCTTTCGGATCCTGTACACCGCCCTACAAAGTGCTGATGCTACACTCTGCCCTGCTGACCTCCAGTTCTCTGCCCCCTGACCTTTTTATTCTGCACCCCTACATCGCTTAGGCTAGAGGAAGACTACAAGTTGTCATGTTGATATGGCCTCTTGTCCTCATCAGAAGCCTGTGGTGACAATTCAGTAGTAGTACAACAATTGAGGTTTCACCGAGCACCTTAGGCATGCTAAAGTGCAATACAATAATTGAGAGGCCACTTTAGCATGCCTTTTTTTTTAAAGGAGCCTTAGGGGGTCCTTCGGCTTGATGAACTCCCTTTTATGATGGGGCTGCTCATGTCATTGCAGAGGGCAGATCAGCACTTGACACCCCACTGGGAGCCAATTACTAGCCTGTCTTGATACTTACTTGACACTGGGGTGTTTTTCATGCGCCTTAGCGTTAAAAAAGGCACCTGAAAGAAGCTGCATCTGCAAGCAGCTTATTTGCAGCGCTTTAGGAGCGGTGAATACACCGCCCCTAAAGCCCCCTTCCCATTGAGGGAGCTTTTCTTAACGCCAAAGCGCCTGAAAAAAACCTCAGTCTGAGAGGGGTCTTAGCGGCGCTTTACCAGCATTTTTCGGGTGCTGGCAGTGTGAAAGGGCTCTGAAAGCACTCTGGCTTTCACATTGGGATTGCAGATGAGGTTTCTTTCAGGCGATTTACAGACTTTTTTTTAACGCCAAAACGCCCGAAAAACACCAGAAAAATGCCTGAAAAACGCCCCAGTGTGAAAGGGGTCTTACAGAACACAAGCAGGTAAGAATCTCCAACAAAGATTGCTATTGCAATGCACATAACTACCCCCCACCTCCCCAATTTTTTTCTCATTTCATTCGCTTTTACGAGCTTCGCGGTTGGGGGGAGGAGGGGTGGCCAATGTGACGAATCCTCCCGTATTAAAGTTTACCGACACAAGTTACAGCTTACAGGCAGAACTTCATCAAAATTTATGGCGGCGCGAGATCCCGGTACAATAAATCCATACTCTCCCCGTAAAAGCAGAAGCTGCGTCGCGTCGATCGGATTTTCGCCTCGAGACAACACGAAGGGGGGGGGGGGGGGGGGGGGCGGAGCAGACCTTTAACGGCGCCACGCGCCATTTATTTTGCGCCGGGCAGGTAACGCTGATTAAGACGTCGTTCCCAGCTCCCATTTCCATAATCAATGGCGGCCATGTGTCAGGGAAACGGGCGGCGCGAGGACTCCGCTGGAGCTGCTAAAAAAAGGCAATTTGCAGTGTAAATTGATGGACCGTCCATCTGGGGGCAGTCTTCGGCAGACAGAACGCCCAGGCCTGGTGATCTACGCACGCGGGCAGCAGCTGCGGCATTCTGCGGATGACCGTTCCAACGTCTTCATCACGGTTTGCTCGCTTCGGGAAGGAAGGGGGCATAGGCGTGCGCAGCCTATTACATTAGGGTGTGCACCCCAAAGCTCAAACACATGTGTGTATATATATATATATATATATATATATATATATATATATATACCAGTGGATGGTGTCAGTGGGCAGGGACTGTTGTTAGTAGTTTATGTTCATTATTTTTTTATTATTACTATTTACATTTTTTATTTTATTTATTTTTTACAATATTTTTTTTTATAATTTTCTTTTACAATTTTTTAGGAGCACCTTTGGGAGACTTTGGTGAGATATCAGGGGCCTAAACAGACCCATGATATCTAACTTTTGAGACAGGGAAAGGGGCTGAGGACAGAGATTCTTGAGTCCCTTTCTCTGCATCCAAGCAGCAGGGGGAATCTGTGCAGCACAGTGTGCCTGGGCACACCTGGCACACCCTGTGCGCACGCCTATGGAAGGGGGCGTGGTCCTAGAGAAAGAGAAACATGTTAACCCAAGTGGACCTGTCACTGACCAGGCCCCAACAGAGCGAACAGACCCTATTAACCCTTCAATGTGCCGGAGCTCATACTCCAGGCTTTTCCTTTTTGTACCAAAATTGGGCAGATTGCAGCTTTTCGGGGGGAATTTTGACGCATTTTGTTGTGCGTTTATTACAGCATCAGGTCTAATTGGTTATTCAATTTTTTTTTTTTATTCAAGTGTTTTTGGGAAGCTCATGCAAGATAATTTATAAGGGTATTTATTTAATATATCATCATAATTATAAAATGTATATATATATTATAGTATTATAATTATTATAATATTCTAATAAATAATTATAATAATAATATAATTGTAATTATTATTATAGTTATTGCAATTATATATAACATAATACTATAATTATTATAATAATTAAAAATTATAATATAGAAATTATTATATAATTACCTTACCCCATATCTCTCTCTCTCTATATATATATATATATGATATACCATTATAATTATTGAATGTACGGTGTGTATATATATAGAATATATATTCAATAATTATAATGGTATAGTATATAATATATATATATATATAGAGAGAGAGATATGGGGTAGTAAGGTAATTGTATAATAATTTCAATATTATAATATTTAATTATTATAATAATTATAATATTATATTATACATAAATGTAATCATTTTTAATAGTATATAATATATATACCATTTTAAATTCTCTCTCTCTCTGTGTATGTATATACAAAAAAGGAATTTTGCAGTGTAAATTGATGAACTGTCCATCTAGGTGCCGTCTTTAGCAGACAGAACGCCCAATATATATATATATATATATATATATATATATATATATATATATATATATATATTACAATTATTGTATATTATATATATATATATATATATATATATTATAGGATATATATAGTACTTTTGTACTTATGTCATTTATATTATTATACAGAATACTGTTTTTTTGATTTAATATAAAAAATCGGCAATTACACCGACGCCCAAACACTGCAAAGTCCTCTCGCGTAAAATCCCCTGCACTTTCCCTGGGGGAATCGCAGCTGCTGTGCACAACCTCCCATACAAGTGAATAGCTGATTGGACCCAGGCCGCACTCTTTGCATCAGCCTATACCCACGCATGCATGTATGTCATATTTCCCAAATCGCAAATGTAGCGTGTTTAGGGGAAATGTGCCGCTTTAGTTAAGGGGTAATGCTGTGGACTCTGATGTAAAGGGGGATCTCTGATGTAAAGGGGGATCTCTGATGTAGGGGGATTTCTGATGTAAAGGGGATCTCTGATGTAGGGGGATCTCTGATGTAAAGGGGATCTCTGATGTAAAGGGGGATCTCTGATGTAAAGTGGGATCTCTGATGTAAAGGGGATCTCTGATGTAAAGGGGATCTCTGATGTAAAGGGGGATCTCTGATGTAAAGGGGGATCTCTGATGTAAAGGGGATCTCTGATGTAAAGGGGATCTCTGATGTAAAGGGGGATCTCTGATGTAGCGGGATCTCTGATGTAAAGGGGATCTCTGATGTAGGGGGATCTCTGATGTAAAGTGGGATCTCTGATGTAAAGGGGGATCTCTGATGTAAAGGGGGATCTCTGATGTAAAGGGGGATCTCTGATGTAAAGGGGGATCTCTGATGTAAAGGGGGATCTCTGATGTAAAGGGGATCTCTGATGTAAAGGGGGATCTCTGATGTAAAGTGGGATCTCTGATGTAAAGGGGATCTCTGATGTAAAGGGGGATCTCTGATGTAAAGGGGGATCTCTGATGTAAAGGGGGATCTCTGATGTAAAGGGGATCTCTGATGTAAAGGGGGATCTCTGATGTAAAGTGGGATCTCTGATGTAAAGGGGGATCTCTGATGTAAAGGGGGATCTCTGATGTAAAGGGGGATCTCTGATGTAAAGGGGGATCTCTGATGTAAAGGGGATCTCTGATGTAAAGGGGATCTCTGATGTAAAGGGGGATCTCTGATGTAAAGGGGGATCTCTGATGTAAAGGGGATCTCTGATGTAAAGGGGATGTAAAGGGGGATCTCTGATGTAAAGGGGATCTCTGATGTAAAGGGGGATCTCTGATGTAAAGGGGGATCTCTGATGTAAAGGGGAGATCTCTGATGTAAAGGGGGATCTCTGATGTAAAGGGGGATCTCTGATGTAAAGGGGGATCTCTGATGTAAAGTGGGATCTCTGATGTAAAGGGGGATCTCTGATGTAAAGGGGGATCTCTGATGTAAAGGGGGATCTCTGATGTAAAGGGGATCTCTGATGTAAAGGGGGATCTCTGATGTAGGGGGATCTCTGATGTAAAGGGGATCTCTGATGTAGGGGGATCTCTGATGTAAAGGGGATCTCTGATGTAAAGGGGGATCTCTGATGTAAAGGGGGATCTCTGATGTAAAGGGGGATCTCTGATGTAAAGGGGATCTCTGATGTAAAGGGGGATCTCTGATGTAAAGGGAGATCTCTGATGTAAAGGGGGATCTCTGATGTAAAGGGGATCTCTGATGTAAAGGGGGATCTCTGATGTAAAGGGAGATCTCTGATGTAAAGGGGGATCTCTGATGTAAAGGGGGATTCTGCTCACCAAAGCCCCACTTTCGTCAGAGTTCCCAGCATTCCCCCTTTAATCGGGGTTCCCAAAGCCCCCCTTACATCAGAGTCCACAGAGCACCCCTTACATCTGGGTCCCCCTTCCCTTAGTGTACCCACTTGCTAAGAGGCAGGGAAGGAGGCGGGAGGCTTCAGTCTCAGACAGTGGATGGTTAACGCATTTACCCAAGGATGGGGAGGGGGGGGGAGTCAGGCATCATCACCTTTCATCCACCACGTATATGCCGGCTGCTGGGCTTCACATCCATTTTCTGAGGCACAGAATGCCTGGGACTAGAGTGTGGGTGGGCAATGTTCGCATTGACTTCTATGGCATACAATACCACATGAGGCCAGAGGTGGGGGGGGGGGGGGGAGCCGGAGACCCCCAGAAATAAAAAACTGAATATTTCCAAACGGCTCGGAAAGGCTCTGAAACGTTCAGAGTGTCACGAGTAACCCCGCACCTCTGGAAAAATGCAGTACTGCACACCATATTATCTTGAATTCTGCACGTTTTGCGAGAAAACACTCGCAAACCGAGTCAGAATAAAAAAATAAATATCGGGGTTACTCGCTATTCAAAACGCTCGTTAACCGCATTACTCATAAACCAAGGTTCCCCTGTATATATACTGTACACACAACATTCCAGTGTGCTTGTACAGCGAGATCAGACTGGGGTTCTCGGTCACCCCGTACCCCTAATCGACACAGGGGGACTTAGACATAAGAGGGGCATGGGGAGCTTAAACAAGGGTTTCCCAACTTCTCCAAAGGATTTTGGGTTCCATGGCCCCCCCCCCCCCCCAAAGTGACTCCCGTCACATGTACCAGTAAGTAGGAAGGACTCTCTGGTGAAAGTCAGGTTAGCTCCTCAGAGAAAACAGAGCACTAGAAACAGACAACACTAGCAAAGTAGAGAATGCTACCTGGATCCAAAGTAGCTCCGGCACGGCGCCGGAGCAGCGATTACTGGAAGTCACTCCGGGTATCATGGCGGTGTCAGAGGAGGCGAACAAGGGCAACTGCGGGGGCTTCTATCTCAGGTAAGTAATTCATAATAAGCTAGTATCAGTGTCGGCTGGTGCTCAAAAGTTTTTTTTGGGGGGGGGGGGGGGCGCAAACAAACGAAAAAAAATTGCAGCTTCACTGGGCCCATCAAACGCAGCCACTGTGTCATCAATTGTCACCACTGTGCCATGCCATCAAACGCAGCCACTGTGCCATCAAACGCAGCCACTGTGCCATCAAACGCAGCCACTGTGCCATCAAATGCAGCCACTGTGCCATGCCATCAAACGCAGCCACTGTGCCCATCAATTGTCACCACTGTTCCAATTGTCGCCACTGTGCCCTTTAATTGTCGCCACTGTGCCCTTTAATTGTCGCCACTGTGCCCTTTAATTGTCACCACTGTGCCTTTTAATTGTCACCACTGTGCCCTTTAATTGTCGGCGCAGTGCCCTTTAATTGTCGCCACTGTGCCCTGTAATTGTTGCCACTGTGCCAATTGTCGCCACTGTGCCCTGTAATTGTTGCCACTGTGCCAATTGTCGCCACTGTGCCCTTTAATTGTCGCCACAGTGCCCTTTAATTGTCGCCACAGTGCCCTTTAATTGTCGCCACTGTGCCCTTTAATTGTCGCCACTGTGCCCTTTAATTGTCACCACTGTGCCTTTTAATTGTCACCACTGTGCCCTTTAATTGTCGCCACTGTGCCCTTTAATTGTTGCCACTGTGCCCTTTAATTGTCGGCGCAGTGCCCTTTAATTGTCGCCACTGTGCCCTATAATTGTTGCCACTGTGCCAATTGTTGCTACTGTGCCCTGTAATTGTTGCCACTGTGCCAATTGTCGCCACTGTGCCCTGTAATAGTCGCCACTGTGTCCTGTAAAATGCTGCCCCCCCCCGCCCAGCACTTACCTTTCTGGGGTCGGCCAACCTCCTTCCACGGTCCCTCGATGTCTTCTCCCGCCCTCGATGACGCTTCAGCCAATCAGGTTACCGGTAACCAGAACCGGTGAACCTGATTGGCTGAGACGCCTGTCAGTCTTATTCAAGGAACATACCCCCTGTGCGACCCTTGGATAAGTATTTGGAAGCCGATTACAGCCTGAGGGCTGTAATCGGAAAGCCTATCAGAGCCGCTGGCTTTAATAGGCACTTCCACAGCCAACCAGCTGCCGTTATTCAGATGGCCGGCGCTCACCAGGGGGCCGGCCATCTGAATAGTTGGCGGCAGCGGCAATACATAGATTCATGCAATGCATGAATCTATGTATTGTATTCAGTGGCAGTGCGGGAGCGAGAGGGGGTGGCGCTCCGGCGCCCTCTATGGACGCACCGCCACTGGCTAGTATGCTATGCACACTAGCTCATTATGCCTTTGTCTTTTTTTTCTTCTTTGGACGAGAGAGTTTACTTCCTCTTTAACCGCTTAAGGACCGCCTCCTGCACATTTACGTCAGCAGAATGCCACGGCTGGGCACAAGCACGTACAGGTATGTCCCCTGTAAGTGCCCAGCCGTGGGTCGCGGGCTCCGTGACCAGGACCCGCGGACCCGATCGCCGATGGAGTCCCGCGATCGGTCCCCGGAGCTCAAGAACGGGGAGAGCTGTGCGTTGCGCTATACAAGTCATTCATTCATTCATTCACTGTGGCGCCGTCATCTATCGTGTGATTCCTTTTATAGGGGAACACAATTGATGATGTCACACCTACAGCCACACCACCCTACAGTTAGAAAAACATATGAGGTCACACATAACCCCTTCAGCGCCCCCTTGTGGTTAACTCCCAAACTGCAATTGTCATTTTCACAGTAATCAGTGCATTTTAAATGTATTTTTTGCTGTGAAAATGACAATGGTCCCAAAAATGTGTCAAAATTGTCCGAAGTGTCCGCCATAATCTCGCAGTCCCGAAAAAAATCGCTGATCGGCGCCATTAGTAGTAAAAAAATAATAATAATAAAAATGCAAAAAAACCATCCCCTTATTTTGTAAACATTATACATTTTGCGCAAACCAATCGATAAACGCTTATTGCGATTTTTTTTTAACCAAAAATAGGTAGAAGAATACGTATCGGCCTTAACTGAGGAAAAAAAATGTTTTTTATATATTTTTGGGGATATTTATTATAGCAAAAAGTAAAAAATATTGGATTTTTTTCAAAATTGTCGCTCTATTTTTGTTTAAAGCGCAAAAAATAAAAAACCGCAGAGGTGATCAATTACCACCAACAGAAAGCTCTATTTGTGGGAAAAAAAGGACGCCGATTTTGTTTGGGAGGCACGTCGCCCGACCGCGCAATTGTCAGTTAAAGCGACGCAGTGCCGAATCGCAAAAACTGTCCGGATCCTTTAGCTGCCTAAAGGTCCGGGTCTTAAGTGGTTAAGCAATTTTCGGAATAAATATTCAATTCAACGGGGAGCGTGTCCCTTTAAATAGGTCACATGACCCCCCCTCATAATTATAATAAATTGTAGCCGCATTTGCTGTGTTTACGTTCCTCTCCCGGGAGGTTAAATCTGTGTGTTTTCACTTTGCCGCCGGTCCATTTTCTCTATTTGTTTGTTCCATTAGGAGTGGTTGATGCTAATGGCATCGATTTTTCCATGCGTCCGACCTTTGAACCACGAACCGACGGGGGGGGGATTATAGATGCGCGTCTATTTATCTATGTGTGCGGTTGCATATTCCCCCTCCTGCTTTTTAGAAGTGCTTTGCATCTACATTATGGGGCATACGTGACGAGCCTGGCGATGCACGCTTATTTTTCTTGACAAATTGCTACGATGTTGACGAAAACTTGGCATGACTCCGAACCCTCGGCTTCCTCACCGATGACTTTGGGAAGGATAGAAACCTTCGGCTGTGTTGTGTATAAAGGTGGGGGGGGGGGGTGATGTACGGTGGACGTTGTAGAGTAAGGGCAATATGGAATTTGTGGTTGGGTGGTGATGAACACCTCCAATGTGCCTATCCAGTTGTGGGACAAGGTCCTCTGGCACCCAAGGTGAAGACTGGGTTGAGCGACCAGTTTTGGTAAACTTGATTCTTCTGATTGAGATGACCCATTGCCATTACCTTTGAAATCTCACAATGATAAGGGTTCCAGAGGTTTGGTCGCCCTTGAAAAAAGAAAGGGATGTCCGCATTACCGCAGTGTGAACCAGCCCTTGGGCCCCATTCACGTGGCCAAAACTGCTGACTCGCAATCCGTGGTGGATCGCTTTGTCAACGGGGGCTTTGTGGTGGCCACCAGGTGATCAGACGGGATCCAACGCACCATTTCACACACAAATCCCTCTTCACCGCCATGCAACCACATCAGCATCCTTTAGACATGGTCCTATTTACTTCCATGGGGTGAGTTGGCAGGCAGCAGGGGCGGACTGACAACTCATGGGGCCCCCGGGCAATAGAAGATTATGGGGCCCCCGGGCTTACAGATGGCCACCAAGCCAGGTGGCAGTACAGAGGCGGGGCAGCTAAAATCTCAGGATTTTCACATCAAAGCATGTAGGTTTTGGACATATCAGGGACAGATGTAAAGAAACCACAGATTTTTATATACTGTCCCTGGTTTTAATGAGCCTGGCAACCCTGATGGGGCCCCCTAGTGGCATGGGGCCCTCGAGCATTGCCCGAGTTCCTCAATGGTCAGTCCGCCCCTGGCAGGCAGGATCGATTTCCGAACACATCCTGCCTAATTTGTATTTCCGCAAAGTACAGTGTTACAGCCACAAGAGTGCGGATGGCTATGAGATGGAGGCTGCAGTACAAGACAATGGGCAGTGGAGTATTTAGGTACAGGCAGGGGTCTTGGCAGGCAGCAGAATAGTCAAGTTCAGGCAGGGGTCTTGGTAGGCAGAGAAAAATTCAGGTCCAGGCAGGGGTCTTGGCAGACAGGAAAAATAATCATAGTCAGGTCCAGGCAAGGGTTTTTGTGGGCAGCAGGCAGAGGAAAAGTCAGGTCCAGGTAGGGGTTTGCGAAAAGTAGCAGGCAGAAAAGTGGTCAGGTCCAGCCAAGGGTCACGGAAGGCAGAAAGGTATTTAGGGTCAGGAAGAGGTCTTGGCAGGCACCAGGAAGATGAGCAGTCAAGTCCAAACAGGGGTCACGGCAGGCAGAAGAGCAGTCAGGTCCAGGCAGGGGTAGTGGTAGGCAGAAGAGGTCCAGGAAGGGGATTTGGCAGGCAACAGGCAGTAGAGTATTCAGGTTTAGGCTGGCATGGGATAAGTAAGGTCCAGCTAAAAGTAGTGAAAGGCAACAGGCAAAAGAGTATTTAGGTGCAGGCAAGGGTCACGAAAGGCAGCAGGCAGAAGAGTAGTCAGGTCCAGGCAAGGGTCACAAAAGGCAGAAAGGTATTTAGGGACAGGCAGGAGTAGGGAGTCTTGGCAAGCAGCAGGAACAAGGCCAGGTAGGGCTTACAGCAGGCAGCAGGAAGAAAAGTAGCCAGGTCCAGGCTAGGTCACAACAGACAGAAGAATAGTCAGGTCCAGGCAGGGGTTACAACTGGTAACAGGCAGAAGAGTAGTCAGGTCCAGGCAGGGTTTGTGGCAGGCAGAATTATTCAGGTATTCAGATGCAGGTGCAGATGATGACAGATAGAATAGTCAGGCCCAAGTATGGGTCGTGGAAGGCTGCAGAGTAGTCAGGGCTTGCAGAAGGCATAAATGTATTTAAGGATAAGGAGGGGTCTTGGCAGGCAGTAGAATGAAGAGTAGTCAGGTGCATGCAGGGGTCGTGACAGGAAGAAGAGTAATCAGGTCCAGGCAGGGGTTGTGGTAGGCAACAGGCAGAAGACTAGTCAGGTCCAGTGAGGGGATGTGGCAGGCAACAGAGTTGTCAGGTCCTGGCAAGGCTTGTGGAAGCCAGAAAGGTATTCGGGGCTAAGCAGGGGTCTTGGCAGGCAGCAGGATGAAGAGTGGTTAGGTCCAGGCTAGGGTCGCAGCAGGCAGAAGATTAGTCGGGTCTAGGCAGGAGTTGTGGTAGGCAGCAGGCAGAAGAGTAGTCAGGTCCAGTCAGGGGATATGGCAGGCAGCAGAGTAGTCAGGTCCAGGCAAGGCTTGTGTAAGGCAGAAAGGTATTTAGGGTTAGGCAGGGGTCTTGACAGGCAGCAGGATAAAGAGTAGTTAGGTCAAAGCAGGGGTCACAACAGGCAGCAGAGTAGTCAGGTCCAGTCAGGGGATGTGGCAGGCAGCAGAGTAATCAGGTCCAGGCAAGGCTCGTGGAAGGCAGAAAGGTATTTAGGGCTAAGCAGAGGTCTTGGCAGGCAGCAGCTAGAGGAGTAGTCAGGTTTAGGCATGGGTTGTGGTAGGCAGCAGGCAGAAGAGTACTCAGATCCAGTCAGGGGATGTGGCAGGCAGCAGAGTAGTCAGGTCCGAGCAAGGCTTGTGTAAGGCAGAAAGGTATTTAGGGTTAAGCAGGGGTCTTGACAGGCAGCAGGATGAAGAGTAGTTAGGTCTAAGTAGGGGTCGCAGCAGGCAAAAGAGTAGTCAGATCCAGTCAGGGGATGTGGCAGGCAGAAGAGTAGTCAGGTTCAGGCAAGGCTCATGGAAGGCAGAAAGCTATTTAGGGCTAAGCAGAGGTCTTGGCAGGCAGGATGAAGAGTAGTTAGGTCAAAGCAGGGGTCGCAGCAGGCAAAACATGAGTCAGGTCCAGTCAGGGGATGTGGTAGGCATCAGAGCGGTCAGGTCCAGGCAAGGCTTGTGTAAGGCAGAAAGGTATTTAGGGCTAAGCAGAGGTCTTTGCAGGCAGCAGACAGAAGTGTAGTCAGGTTTAGGCATGGGTCGTGGTAGGCAGCAGGCAGAAAAGTAGTCAGGTCCAGTCAGGGGATGTGGCAGGCAGCAGAGTAGTCAGGTCCTGGCAAGGCTTGTGTAAGGCAGAAAGGTATTTAGGGTTAAGCAGGGGTCTTAACAGGCAGCAGGATGAAGAGAAGTTAGGTCTAAGTATGGGTCGCAGCAGGCAAAAGAGTAGTCAGATCCAGTCAGGGGATGTGGCAGGCAGCAGAGTAGTCAGGTCCAGGCAAGGCTCGTGGAAGGCAGAAAGGTATTTAGGGCTAAGCAGAGGTCTTGGCAGGCAGCAGGATGAAGAGTAGTTAGGTCAAAGCAGGGGTCACAGCAGGCAAAAGAGTAGTCGGGTCCAGTCAGGGGATGTGGTAGGCATCAGAGCAGTCAGGTCAAGGCAAGGCTTGTGTAAGGCAGAGAGGTATTTAGGGCTAAGCAGAGGTCTTGGCAGGCAGCAGGCAAAAGAGCAGTCAGGTTTAGGCAGTCAGGGGATGTGACAGGCAGCAGAGTAGTCAGGTCCAGGCAAGGTCCAGGAAAGGTATTTAGGGCTAAGCAGAGGTCTTGGCAGGCAGCAGGATGAAGAGTAGTTAGGTCCACGCAGGGGTCACAGCAGGCAGAAGAGCAGTCAGGTCCAGGCAAGGCTTGTGGAAGTCAGAAAGGTATTTAGGGCTAGGCAGGAGTTTTGGCAGGCAGCAGGATGAAGAGTAGTTAGGTCCAAGCAGGGGTCGCAGCAGGCAAAAGAGTAGTCAGGTCCAGTCAGGGGATATGGCAGGCAGCAGAGTAGTCAGGTCTTTAAAAATCGGGAATCCTTTGAGATCACAGTGGCTTCTATGCCCACATCCTCCAATTTCAGATCAGAGCCCTATTAGGAAGATGTAGAAGCGCGGGCGCACATGCGCCTAAGCCTACAACACGCGGCTTCCCACCATTCCAGTATCTCCGAACGACAGCGGGCTCCCATCTGCCCACATCATGTCACGCCTGTTTGGCGAGAGCTTTAATGTATGATTTTAGGTTCATTTGCATTTTAATAATGCCGATTCCCTCCGGGGAGCCTGTGAAGAGATGTGTCAGTGAAACATCCAAATAATAACATAAACCCAACACAACGGCTCACAGCCCGGCTCCGGGGGTGGCAAACGGAGTATGAAAGGCGCAGAGACGGGTGTTTTTTAAGCGCGGTCCGCCCTAAATCCATATATCTTTTCTTTAGCAGATTCCAGCGACTTTAATACCCCATGCCGAGTCAGAAAATAAGGGACGCAGTGCCGGTAGCCGTGTTCTACAAATGCAGTTTAGTATTTTAGATTTTCCGGAACCTCGAACATTCTGTTTACTGCTAATACAGTAATAAAAGTCAAATTCCAGCTCCAGACAGAACTTATTTGGTTTTGGTTGATCGTATTTATTAAAATGACACTCACACGGGAGATGATGGACCGATAAACACTAAGAATCACCAGTGGACGTAATGGCATCATGAATGTAGCGCCGCCCAACGTGTTTCGTCTTTACACAAGCATTTCCTCAGTCTCTCTTTCCTCAGTGATCACCAGGGCCAAAGTTCTTATTCCTTTTCTGGGAAGGGAACAATAAGGCTAGGTTTGGACCTTTGCATGTCGGGAACACACACAAAATCGCACTCTTGCCTGACATGCAAAGGGAAATCAGAACAGCAATGTTGCGAGTCCAGCAGTGGGAGCTGTGACGTCATGAACATAGCTCCACCCAATATGTTTCGTCCTTACACAGAGATAGGAAGTGAGGGAAAACCTCCCCAAAGGAGCCTCAGAGTGAAGTAAGAACAGCAATGTTGCGAGCGCAGCAGTGGGAGCTATGACGTCATGAACATAGCGCCGCACAATACGTTTTGTCCTTACACAGAGATAGAAAGTGAGGGAAAACCTCCCCAATGGAGCCTCACAGCAAAATAAGAACAGGAATGTTGCGAGTTCAACAGTGGGAGCTAAGATGTCATGAACATAGCACGTCCAATGCGTTTCATCCTTACGCAGAGATAGGAAGTGAGGGAAAACCTCCCCAAAGGAGCCTCAGAGCGAAATAAGAACAGCAATGTTGCTAGCCCAGCAGTGGGAGCTATGACGTCATGAGCATAGTACAGCCCAATACGTTTCGTCCTTACGAAGAAATAGGAAGTGAGGGAAAACCTTCCCTTAGGAGCCTCAGAGCGAAATAAAAAACTGGAAAGAAATTTGCACTCTGGCGGTTCCCTGCCCCAACTATTTCCTGCCCCCGTTAAAAGGGGTTCCATTTTTGCGGTTGCAGTTCATTTTTAACGCTTGCTTTGCAATTGGGTTGAGTCAGGAATTTTTTTTTTACGTTTTTTTTTATTTATATAATTTTTTTTAATAAATTTGGTCTCACACAATATTCTGACTCATGCTGTAGCGACGTCATTGGCGACTGGGAAATTTATAGATCGCTAGTTCCATCTACGCTGACCCCCGGCGGTTTGAAAGACAAATCTGGCACAGAGCCTCTGGTAAGACGAGGGGAAATCAGCCTTTATGGCTTGCTTTAAAACGTTAAATCATAATACGGTACAACCTGTGAATAACTTAACGCTGGCAGGTCCCTTGACTAATAGAGTTTTTATTTTCCTCCAAAGTAAATCAAACGTTATTTACAACGCAGGGCTCTGACAAGTCCGGCCGAGACTCGTAGATGAGGAAATACAGCCCCTGCCATGTAGATACCTGAAGTGGGGAAGTAATTTGTTCATAAAGAGCCTTTTAGACATCCGAGGACTTGGCCCCGAGACTTCGGCACGTCGGGACCCGTCTCAGGGTGTCATACTTTGGAGTCACCAATCAGAACCTTGCTGTATATAATTTTTTTTTTTTTTATAAATTATCTTTTGTTCACGTTGGTTAGTTGTAAATCTTTTGAGGCTTTAAAAGCTTAAGAGGTGAATGATCTCCTTCCAACTTCTGGCTGAGAAGCTTTCAAGATGAATTTAATCTTCTGATCCCTTCTTCTTCATCAACAAGATAATAAAATGTTGTAATAAAAATTTTCCATTTTCATTACACACCCAGTGCCATCATTCCCAGGTCTCCCAGGTCTTTTTTCGTTTTTCGGGTCATCCGTTTTGATCGAAATTCGCAAATTCTGAAAAATTCGAATTGGTTAAAGGGTCACTAAAGGAAACATTTTTTTTTGCTGAAACGACTGTTTACAGGGTATAGAGACATAAAACTGATTTATTTTCAAAATGATTAAAAATAGATAAAAATCAATCATATAATGTGCCTGCAGGTTAGTTTCACTTTTGAACTGGCTTCATGTTTCTGTTACGTAGAAATAGACACACAGAACAAAAACAAACAAATCCAGGGCAGTGTTTTGTTTTTAAAATGAATCTGATTGGTTCTGGGAAGTTTTAGACACACAGTAATGACAGCTTAGACCACAGTGAGAAAGCTCCCAGCACTGTGGTTATAAGGAAACAGACAAGCAGGAAGCGTGGAGAACAGAGCAGGATTACAGCAAAGCAAAAACGAACAATAAGGACATGAAACCAGTACTGCAGTAAGGTAAAGGAAGCTATTTAGCTAGAAAAAATTTCCTTTAGTGAACCTTTAAGTTCCATTGGTTTAGATACGGTATTCGTTATTTTGGTAATTTGGAAAAATTTGAAAATCTAGAATTCAAAAACCTGAAAATTCAGGGAAAGTCGAAAACCTGAAAATCCAGGAAGATTCGAAAACCTGAAAATTCTGAAAAATTGGAAAATTTGGAAATTCAGGAAGATTCGAAAACCAGAAAATTCAGGAAAATTGGAAAATTTGGAAATTCAGGAAGATTCGAAAACCTGAAAATTCAGGAAAATTGGAAAACTTGGAAATTCAGGAAGATTCGAAAACCTGAAAATTCAGGAAAATTGGAAAACTTGGAAATTCAGGAAGATTCGAAAGCCTGAAAATTCAGGAAAATTGGAAAACTTGGAAATTCAGGAAGATTCGAAAACCTGAAAATTCAGGAAAATTGGAAAACTTGGAAATTCAGGAAGATTCGAAAACCTGAAAATTCAGGAAAATTGGAAAACTTGGAAATTCAGGAAGATTCAAAAACCTGAAAATTCAGGAAAATTCGAAAACTTGGACATTCAGGAAAATTCGAAAACCTGAAAATTCAGGAAAATTCGAAAACTTGGACATTTAGGAGGTTCGAAAACCTGAAAATTCAGGAAGATTCAAAAACCTGAAAATTCAGGAAAATTTGAAAACTTGAGAAATTAACCACTTAAGGACCGCTGCATGTACATTTACGTCGGCAGAATGGCACGGACAGGCACATCAACGTACCTGTACATGCCTGCCTTGACGTGGGTCGGGGGTCCGATCGGGACCCCCCCCGGTACATGCGACGGTCCCGGTGGCTGTGCGAGCGATCCGTGCTGAGGGAGCGGCTGTTTGTTTTTGTCCGCCCCCTCCAGGTCGCTCCCAGCCAATGCTCCTGCTCCCCCTGCAGTGTCACTTCCTCCTCCTGTGTAAACACAGGAAGGGGGAAGTGATGTGATCTCTCCCTCGGCGTTTTTTTCAACCACCGCTGAGGAGAGATCACATCACACAGTAAGTCTGCACAACACTACACTGACACCAGGACACACAGGCACATTAACCCCTTGCGATCACCCCCCCCTCCCCCCTGTCACAGTGTCACTGAATGCAGTGATCATATATGTACTGATCACTGCATTTAGTGTCAGTGTCACAGGCAGTTAGTGTTAGGTTCAGGGTAGCCCCGTACCCCCCTAATAAAGTTTTAACCCCTTGATCACCGCCCTAGTTATCCCTTTCACTCCCTATTCCCAGTGTCACGAAGCGATCATTTTTCTGATCGCTGTATTAGTGTCACTGTTCCCACTAGGTAGCTATTTTTTTTTATTGCGATTTTTTTTTTGCTAAAGACATGTGGCTAAATACATTTTGGACTAAATGTTTGACCAACATTTAGTTTATTTGATTTTTCTTAAAAAAAAAAGTAAAAAATTTTTTTTTTTTTTTTAAATGTCGCATTTTTTTTGTATATAGCGCAAAAAATAAAAATCACAGAGGCGATCAAATACCACCAAAAGAAAGCTCTATTTGTGGGAAGAAAAGGACGCAAATTTTGTTTGGGAGCCACGTCGCACGACCGCGCAATTGTCTGTTAAAGCGACGCAGTGCCGAATTGTAAAAACCCCTTGGGTCATTTTAGCAGCATATTGGTCCGGTCTTTAAGTGGTTAAGGAAGACTCGAAAAACAGAAAAATTCAAGAACGAAAATCCAAAATAATATCTAACCAATAATAAATATTAACTTATAGGTATTGGAATTTCCTTTCAAATTTGGCTGTTAGTGAACGCAATGAATATGAATTTATCCAAAGTTACGAATTATCGGAAATAACGTATGTCACATCTAAACGAATGGAACATAACAAATTAATAACAATAATAAATAATAATAATAAAAAAAACTTTTATTATTATTATTTATTATTAATTTCGTTACGTTCCATTTGTTTAGAATTAATAATAATAAATAACAATTTATTATTATTATTAATTTGTTACGTTCCATTTGTTTACAATTAATAATAATAAATAAACAGAATGCCCTGATGGGTAGGCAAGTGCACTGCTGAAAAAATTAGTTTGTTTCCATTTCATTTGTTTTCTTTTTTTTTTCATTTTTCAGGTTATTCGTTATGATCGAAATTCGTTATTTTGAATGAATTTGTAACTTCGGAAAAATTCGAATTGGTTATATTCCATTTGTTTAGATGCGGTATTCGTTATTTCAATAATGATGGGTAGGCAAGTGCACTGCTGAAAAAATTAGTTTGTTTCCATTTCATTTGTTTTCTTTTTTTTTTTCATTTTTCAGGTTATGCGTTATGATCAAAATTCGTTATTTTGAATGAATTTGTAACTTCGGAAAAATTCGAATTGGTTATATTCCATTTGTTTAGATGCGGTATTCGTTTTTTCAATAATTTGGAAAAATTTGAAAATCCGAAAAAAAGAAAACCTGAACATTTCAAAAGAACGAAAATCCAAAATAATAACTGACTATTATTATAAATATTGAATTCTAGGTATTGGAATTTCATTTCAAATTTGGCTGATAGTGAACTTAACGAATACAAACTTTTTAGAAGTTATGAATTATTCGAAATAACGAATGCCGCATCTAAACGAATGGAACGTAACAAATTAATAATAAATAATAATAATGATAAAACTTTTTATTATTATTATTTATTATTATTAATTTGTTACATTCCATTAGTTTAGAATTAATAATAATAAATAAAAATTCATTATTATTTATTTATTATTATTAATTTGTTATGTTCCATTCGTTTAGAATTAATAATAATAAATGGAAATAATAATAATTCATTATTATTTATTATTAATTTGTTACGTACCATTCCTAATAATAATAAATAAAAATAATAAAAATGTATTATTATTTATTATTATTATTAACTTTTTACGCTCCATTGGTTTAGAATTAATAATAATAAATAAAAATAATGCAAATTCATTATTATTTATTATTAATTTGTTACGTCATTCGTTTTTTTCATTCTGCACGTCTACTATATTGTTGGTTGGGGATATGTTGCAGAAGACAATACAGTGGCGGCTGATGACCCCGCCCCGGGCGGGTCACCCGCAACCCCCCTGGTCTGTCGGTCGGTCGGTCGGTCGGTCGGTCGCACTTACCCCACCGATGGCGCGGGCAGCGATTCCCCCCGGGGCGTCAGCTTCCCCTGCGATACCTCCTCGGCATCACAGTGGCCATGCGTCTCCTCCCTTCTCCTCTTAGGCCAATAGGATTGCTTCTTCTTTCGGCCAATCGGGAAAACAGGACCCACTTACTGATTGGCCAGGAGGAGAATCAGTGTGACAAAATCGAATATTCATTTGCTATTGTCACACAACAGGGTGGCTTTGGGGCGCAGTCCCATGCGCCTGAAGCCCACCCCTTTTTAAAGCCTATTAGAGACTCTGCTTCCAATCACATGCTTAAAAAAAAAAGGACCCCATTGAAATCAATGCGTCCGGTGCCCCGCATGTAGATTAGGGGTCGGATGCATAGATAGGGGGGCTCCCTGCATTACGGGCTGCTAATGAGACAATATAAACCTGGGAACATGTTATATGAGGCTACAGGAGTTCCCCATGATTAAGCTCCATGGGTCAAAGCGAAACACAATGGGGGGTGTGGCCTGGCTGGAGTCCGGGCTGAGGGTGCCATTCATCTTACTCCATGCACAGGGGTCTTTTCCTTTGACATTAGTAAAGATCAACCCTAATCAATGTTTCCACTACAGACTGCTGAGGTTCGAGGGCCGCATGTGGTATACCAAAGGGCCCTATGCGGTTCTCTGAATGCAAATTGCGGGGGCACCAGGGCTTTAGCGCCTATATAGGATGACAGTGCATTCACAGGGAAAGGACAGGAGCGCCCCCTAGCCCAACTTTGGCCATGACCTCTACCCTGTGTCATCCGTTAATCGGAGGTAGTAGGTAGGGGCAGGGCCGTCTTAATAGCATTATGGGCCCCTGGGCAAAGTAATGCTCTGGGGCCCCTACAATGATGACAATGCAGGTAAACAGACATCAAGTAGGTAGGAGGCAGACTGCCTCCCCTGTGTAGCCATCACTCTCAGCGCCATCATGGGGCCCCTGATTTCGGGGCAGCGTGGGCTCAAGGACCAGCTGCTTTGGGGAAACTGCAGGGGCCCCCTATGGAGCTAGGGCCCCTGGGCAGTGCCCAGATGTGCCCTCTCATTAAGACAGCCCTGGGTAGGGGGCTGTTGGGGGTTTGGGTAGTTTTAAGTGGTATAATTATTAAGACCACTCAAGCTCTGGATTAGTAGTTCACCTGACAAAATGGCTGCTGACGCCAAAGCACTTTGATGCCGCGATGAGGGCTCGTTAGGTGGCGTCCTGTTGTAGAACATCTTGAGGTTACGTAGAAAGTGCCCCATAAATAATTAGACACAATTCAAGCGGCAGACGGTCCATGCAGCTGGCCTTCATGGCGTCACGTTATTGTTCTTTATGGCCGCCCCGGGACGGGGAGAGGGACCGCGTTCCGGTCAGATGAGGCCGCGCCGTGCCTTGATGATGATGCTGCGGTTAGCCGGAGCCCGGAGGAGATGGCTTGTTTACATGGATCATATGAGAGCAGCTGATGTCACCTTGCTGAATGTGTCTTTTCATCCTCGGCATAAACATCATGGCTCCGCGGCGTACTGCATGAGCAGGAATTCACTGCAACATTAACCGCCACATGTCCAGAGCTAGAACGCAGCCCGCCGCGTGTGCCAATTAAAGGGAACCACTCTTATTGATGATTTTTTTTAGGATAATTAGGTTGACTTTACACCCGATACTGAAAAAAGTGGTAAATTGCATGTTTAGTTGTGTGATACTGCAGTACCCAGTAGAGCATGATCGACTTTGCCTTACTTACTAACTACTTCAAGTGCAGCCACTGTGCCCATCAAGTGCAGCCGCTGTGCCCATCAAGTGCAGCCGCTATGCCCATCAAGCGCAGCCACTGTGCCCATCAAATGCAGCCGCTGTGCCCAAATGCAGCCACTGTACCATCAAGCGCAGCCACTGTGCCCATCAAACGCAACCACTGTGCCCATCAAACGCAACCACTGTGCCCATCAAACGCAACCACTGTGCCCATCAAGTGAAACCACTGTGCCCATCAAACGCAGCCACTGTGCCCATCAAGCGCAGCCACTGTGCCTATCAAGCACAGCCACTGTGGCCATCAAACGCAGCCACTGTGCCTATTAAACGCAGCCATTGGAACCCATCAAACGCAGCCAATGGAACCCATCAAACGCAGCCACTGTGACCATCAAGAGCAGCCACTGTGCACATCAATTGCCACTACTGTGCCCCATCAATTGCCACTACTGTGCCCCATCAATTGCCGCCACTGTGCCTATCAAATGCCGCCACTGTGCCTATCAAATGCAGCCACTGTGCCTATCAAAAGCAGCTACTGTACCCATCAATTGCTGCCATTGTGCCCCATCAATTGCCGCTACTGTGCCCATCAAGCGCAGGCACTGTGCCAATCAAACGCAGCCACTGTGCACATCAAACGCAGCCACTGTACCCATAAATTGCTGCCACTGTGCCACCAAATGCAGCTAATGTGCCCCATCAATTGTTGCCAGTGTGCCCCATCAATTGCCGCTACTGTGCCCCATCAAATTCTGCCAGTGTGCATCGCCCGGGAGTCGGGACTTACCTGTCTCGCAGCGGGTCACGGTGGCATCCTCCACGTCCACGCTCCTCGATGTCTCCTGTCCTCTCTATCAGGCGTCCAATCACAGCGCCTGTTGTTTCAGGTGACAGGTAACAAGACTTGAGCACCTGACTGGCTGAGAGGCGGGTCAGTGTTATGAAAGCGATTTATTCGCTTTCCTAACACAACACTGAGTAAACAGCGAACGCACAGCATTGTGCCCACTGTTAACTATTTTGGAAGCCTATTAGAGTCCACGGCTCTAATCGGGCGCTTCCAAAAACACCCCCACCGCTGTAATTCAGGTGCCCGGTTGCCGACAAGGGGGCCGGACACCTGAATAGGGGGCGGCAGCGGCAACCATAGATAGATTCATGCAATGCATAAATCTATCTATGGTGAGAGAGACGTGACAGGAGAGGGGGGTTGCCACCCATCTGGGATTGACCCGGACAGTCCACTGAGGCGGAGTGAAATGATTCGGGGGGCCTGTTTGGTTTGGTGGAGACATGTAGGCCGAGGTTGCTCCTTCCCGTTTATATACCTGGGCTTATCGGGAGTAGGGGGCGATCCTTTGTCAGGAGTAGGAGGCGATCCTTTGTCGGGAGTAGGGGGCGATCCTTTGTCGGGAGTAGGGGGCGATCCTTTGTCGGGAGTAGGGGGCGATCCTTTGTCAGGAGTAGGGGGCGATTCTTTGTCGGGAGTAGGGGGCGATTCTTTGTCGGGAGTAGGGGGCGATCCTTTGTCGGAAGTAGTGGGCGATCCTTTGTAGGGAGTAGGGGGCGATCCTTTTGGAGTAGGGGGCGATCCTTTGTCAGGAATATCGGGCGATCCTTTGTCGGGAGTAGGGGGCGATCCTTTGTCGGAAGTATGGGCGATCCTTTGTCCGGAGTAGGGGGCGATCGTTTGCCGGGAGTAGGGGGCGATCCTTTGTCGGGAGTAGGGGGGCAATCCTTTGTCGGGAGTAGGGGGGCGATCCTTTGTCGGGAGTTAGGGGCGATCCTTTGTCGGGAATAGAGGGTGATCCTTTGTCGGGAGTAGGGGGCGATCCTTTGTCGGGAGTAGGGGGCGATCCTTTGTCGGGAGTAGGGGGCGATCCTTTGTCAGGAGTAGGGGGCGATCCTTTGTCGGGAGTTAGGGGCGATCCTTTGTCGGGAGTAGGGGGCGATCCTTTGTCGGGAGTAGGGGGCGATCCTTTGTCGGGAGTAGGGGGCGATCCTTTGTCGGAAGTTAGGGGCGATCCTTTGTCGGGAATAGGGGGTGATCCTTTGTCAGGAGTAGGGGGCGATCCTTTGTCGGGAGTAGGGGAGCGATCCTTTGTCGGGAGTAGGGGGCGATCCTTTGTCGGGAGTAGGGGGCGATCCTTTGTCGGGAGTAGGGGGCGATCCTTTGTCGGGAGTAGGGGGCGATCCTTTGTCGGGAATAGGGGGTGATCCTTTGTCAGGAGTAGGGGGCGATCCTTTGTCGGGAGTAGGGGGCGATCCTTTGTCGGGAGTAGGGGGGCAATCCTTTGTCGGGAGTAGGGGGCGATCCTTTGTCAGGAGTAAGGGGTGATCCTTTGTCGGGAGTAAGGGGCGATCCTTTGTCGGGAGTAGGGGGCGATCCTTTGTCGGGAATAGGGGGCGATCCTTTGTCGGGAGTAGGGGGCGATCCTTTGTCGGGAGTAGGGGGGCAATCCTTTGTCGGGAGTAGGGGGCGATCCTTTGTCAGGAGTAAGGGGCGATCCTTTGTCGGGAGTAAGGGGCGATCCTTTGTCGGGAGTAGGGGGCGATCCTTTGTCGGGAGTAGGGGGCGATCCTTTGTCAGGAGTAGGAGGCGATCCTTTGTTGGGAGTAGGGGGCGATCCTTTGTCGGGAGTAGGGGGCGATTCTTGGTCGGGAGTAGGGGGCGATCCTTTAAATTTAAGACTGAATATTCATAAGACAAAAAGTCAGTCGTGACCGGTTCCCTTCAAGTCCCGTCGGCTCTTCCTTCGCGTCAGTTGATATATTATATTTTTACAAGTCGTGCGCTATAAATATTTCATCTCGGACAAGGTTGGTGGCTCAGCGACAAGCCGGTTCCAGATTCCAGACTCTCAGCTCTTTCTGGTGTTTTGTACATTAGCGTTGGATGGGTTGCTTCCCCTGAGCTTTGTCTGTTCTGGATGAACCGCCATTTATCAGGCCTGGCACCGACACCTCGGCTGGATCCTTAACAGTAGATACGTGACGGATGTGGCGCTTGTCAGCCGCTGGGCTGTGACCGCACCTGCTCCTCGTCTAATGTGCCGCTTAGAGTGCTGGTCCTGCATCTGTGGAGTCGGCGGGGTTCTATAATCCGTAGCTCGATGAGACGCGCGCCGGAAATACACGCGGGGCGAAACTGGGCCATCTGCGCGGCTTTGGGTAGCTGCAACCCCCAATGACCAGATCTCTGGGGTGGCAAAACCGGGGGAGTAAAAACATTTCTGTTCATGTTTACCCCAAAAATTTCACAGGCACAAGGCCTACCAATGTGACTACAATGATCAGCGAAAAAATGTGCTGTATAAAAAAATAACAAATGTGCTGGTGCTTTCTCAGCACTAATGTTTCTAATATTTTTTGGTTACTACGTTACCAAAAATAAGTACCATATATACCCGAGTATAAACCGACCCGAATATAAGCCGAGGCACCTAATTTTACCACAAAAAAAATGGAAAAACGTATTGGCTCGAGTATAAGCCTAGGGTGTCCATGTGCATGCCTCACTGTGCCTCACTTTGCCTCACTGTGCCCATGCCTCACTGTGCCCATGCCTCACTGAGCCTCACTGTGCCCATGCCTCACTGAGCCTCACTGTGCCCATGCCTCACTGAGCCTCACTGTGCCCATGCCTCACTGAGCCTCACTGTGCCCATGCCTCACTGTGCCCATGCCTCACTGAGCCTCACTGTGCCCATGCCTCACTGAGCCTCACTGTGCCCATGCCTCACTGTGTCCATTAGGGTGACCACGTGTCCCGAACTGCCCGGGACAGTCCCGCATTTTGCAGGTCTGTCTCGGGCACATTTATTCCAGGACAATACAGTGTCCCGAAATAAAACTGACACAGCCACCCCCCCCCCCCGGTCAATCTGATACCCCCAAAAAAGGGCACCACATCACCACTTAACTGACAGTACTTGTCCTGGCCGGGAATGCCTGGAGGAGCACAGTCTCCGCCCCCTGCTTGTGATTGGAGAAATCATAAATCCCCCTTCTTGTGTCCAATTACTGTGCTGTCATTTGTTACGGCACAAGCTGATTTTTGGGAAGGGGGGGTGTCCCTGAATGGTAGTTTGGAAATGTGGTCATCCTAGTGCCCATGTCTCACTGTGCCCATGACTAGACTTACGTTTAACATGGGAGTCTATGGAAGGGGTGCCCGGCTCCCCGGCCGTAGGTCCCCCAAACAGCAAACTTTTCACAATTACAGCGGAGAAATGGGGCTACGTGTGTGCCAAGTTTCGGGTCCAGGGAACCTACGGCCGGCCGGTACCGGGTCCCCAAGATTACCAGAGAAGATATTGAGGGGATCAGATAGTACCCCAAATGGTTTACACGTTTCAAGGGCGTACCCTTTTCTTCAGGCGTCCTGCTGGAAGGTGAACCTCAGCCCCCCAGTCTCAAGTCTCTTGCAGACTCGAACAGGTTTTCTTCTAAGATTGTCCTGTATTTGTGTCCATTCATCTTCCCATCAACTATGACCAGCTTCCCTGTCCCTGCTGAAGAAAAGCATCCCCACCACATGATGCTGCCACCGCCATGTTTCACAGTGGGGATTGTGTGTATAGTGATGTGCAGTGTTAGTTTTCTGCCACACATAACGTTTTGCTTTTAGGCCAAAAAGTTGAATTTTGGTGTGTTGTGACCAGAGCACCTTCTTCCACATGTTTGCTGTGTCCCCTCCCCCACATGGCTTCTCACAAACTGCAAACATGACTTCTTATGTCTTTCTTCTTGTCACTCTTCCATAAAGGGCAGATTTGTGGAGAGCACCACTAATAGTTGTCCTGTGGACAGATTCTCCCCCCTGAGCTGTGGATCTCTGCAGCTCCTCCAGAGTTACCATGGGACTCTTGGCTGCTTCTCTGATGAATGCTCTCCTTGCCCGGCCCGGTCAGTTTAGGTGGCTGGCCATGTCTTGGTAGGTTTGCAGTTGTGAGGTTACTCTTACCATTTTCCGATGATGGATTGAACAGAAGCTCTGTGAGATGGTCAAAGCTTGGGAGATTTTTTTTTATAACCTAATCCTGCTTTATACTTCTCCACAACTTTATCCCTGACCTGTCTGGTGTGTTCCTTGTCCTTCATGATGCTGTTTGTTCACGAAGGTTCTCTAACAAACGTCTGAGGGCTTCACAGAACAGCTGTACTGTATTTATACTGAGATTACATGACACACAGGTGGACTCTATTTACTAATTAGGTGACTTCTGAAGGCAATTGGTTCCTTTAGATTTTAGTTGGGGGTATCAGAATAAAGGGGGCTGAATACAAATGTACCCCCCAAACTTTTCACAGATTTATTTGTAAAAGATTTTAAAAACATTTTATCATTTCCCTTCCACGTCACAATTATGTGCCACTTTGTGAAGACAAAGAAAAATGGATAGCCGCACTCCAAAACCTGATGGGTGGTCTTTTATTCAATAGACAGCATGTACAAAAATAGGGTCACAGCGGTAGAAACAAGGAACAGCCGACGCGTTTCGCACTGGATCAGTGCTTATTCATGGCTAATGAAGCATTAAAACTGTTAGGTATATATAGAACATAGTTACTCTATGGGAGGTCCTGCGTTATTCGGTCCTAATGTTATAATGTCCTAATGTTATATACCAACTTATCCGTGTTTACATTTACTTTTGCATCAAGTGTCCAGTACCTGCTTCTATCTACCCACTTTTTTGCCGTCAGCCCTGTGTCTTTTTTTTTTTTTACAAAGTAATTTTCTATAGAATTTTTCCCATTCATATGGGATTCATTTCCCCAATAATTAATTAATCGACAGGACCCCAGGCATATTGGTGGGTTAATAAACGATGTACACCTCGTAATTATGAATATTGCAGTTATAGACATACGATTTACTCTACTGTTTATCTTCTCTTTTTTAGAACTTTTCATGTCCTATACTCGGGTATATCTATGGTTATGCACACAATGCAACCCGATCACACGGATATCTCGGACCTTATTTTGCATTTTTTACTGTTTCTTTTTTACTTAGTATTAGTTGTATCCATATGCATGCATATCGATGTTCTATATGTACTATCTCCACAAACACCTAGTTTTGTGTGCGTTGGTTTACAATTAATTCCTGTGCATTATACACCTCTTCAAACAATGTTAGGGATCATATGTAGCCATGTACATTTTTCTACCTCCAACATAACATATATATGTATACACGCCTACATATGTATATATTTATATAATTTTTGGGAGCATCCTTCCGCACTAATGGAACACAATATACTGGCTTTCAGTTAACCAGCTCTATTTTCAGCCTAATTAAGTTCTTTCGGATGCACGCTCTAGATCCCTATACATGCGTTTGTCATAGGTTAATTTTCATTCCACCCATAGAAGACAACTTTTTAATTAACTTCCTTCATTTTCTATATAGGTGTATTTTATATATATATTATATATACTTTTTTTATATACATCATTCTGCTGTTATAGCCAATGGGTCCTTTTACTTTCAGCAGACATTATTATCATTCTATATATAAAATTAAAAATTCACTATTTCATTGGGCCAGCTTTGGACTTTGTTTACATTACATTCTCATATTGAGAACCTTTTTACCTTTCTCTTTTGCCTTGATCCAAATGTTTTAGAATACATATACCAGCATCCCTACACGGAAGTTTTTCACATTTGCTGACACCTTTGATCACATTATGTTTTGGTCTCTCACTTCGGTGACGCCCATTATTAATTATTTCCATTTCACTTTCATTCACCTTTTTCACACTTTTCATATTTGGCTACGATGTGTCTACATGCTTTGACACAATTTGCCACTCTTTTCTTTTATGTATGAATATATTTTTTATGATTGGATGTATTTATGGGTGCATTTTTCCCGATTGTTGTCATTTAATCTCGGGTAACCCTTTACATCCACATTCTCAATTATGTTTATATGCACGTCACCATAATGGATGAATCCATCTCCAATACACACATAGATCTATTCTTTCTGCCATTTACCAAGTTGTTAGATAGATCTAGTGCTTCATTTCATTACATATGTTTTCATTCATATCGACACACATATTCACATTCATTTTTCACTTTTATTCATATTTATTTGTTCCATCACCATTATACATTTCATTTGCATAGTTTATCTTATGCTCTTTTTACAGCCTATTGTGGTTTGAATTGCATCGTCTTTAAGCTTTTATTTTATTTCATTCATCATTGCCTCATGTTTTACCATTTTGTGTCACTGTAGTACTATGTATGTACCACATGTACAGTATTTCATATGTGCATTATGTTTATAATGTGCTATTTTTTATACATTTTGATTATTGGTTTCACATTTGTGTGTATTTGTTTGTTTTTTCTTGCTTTGGTGTGCACAGGTGTAATGTGACTATCTCATTGGCATCAGGGGTTGTCCTAATATCATAGGCTCCTCCCGGGCAATTAATTGAGATTGGTCACATGTTCACCCTATGTTCTATATATACCTAACAGTTTTAATGCTTCATTAGCCATGAATAAGCACTGATCCAGTGCGAAACGCGTCGGCTGTTCCTTGTTTCTACCGCTGTGACCCTATTTTTGTACATGCTGTCTATTGAATAAAAGACCACCCATCAGGTTTTGGAGTGCGGCTATCCATTTTTCTTTGTCTTCATTTTGCTTAGTGCACCGCCAGCACCCTCGGTATCCTGCACCACCTGTAACCATTTAGTGATCCTACCTGGAGCGGTGACTCCTTTCTCTCTATGTGCCACTTTGTGTTGGTCTATCACATAAAATCCCAATAAAATACAGAGGTGGCTAAACGGAGACATGAGGCCCCACTCACTCCCATAATGGAAAAAATAAGACATCAGAGACCTCCCTGACCCCCCCTTCCCCCCGGCCCAGTCCTCCCCTACCTCCTGGCGGGTTCAGCAGCGGCTGGCATTGACCGGGGACATTCCATCCCATTCTTTCACATACATCAGGCAAATTAGGCAGCGCGAGAGGCCCCTGAAAGCAAGAGGCCTTAGGCTACCGCCTTGTTTGCCTAATTAGAGAGCCGCCTCTGATAAAATAATGTATATACTCGAGTATAAGCCGAGTTTTTCAGCACATTTTTTTGTGCTGAAAATGCCCCCCTCGGCTTATACTCGAGTCACCTTTTTGCGCCTGATCTCCTGGATTTTGGGGACCCGGTAGCGGCCTTCTGTAGGTCCCCTGGACCCCAAACTTGGCACACATGTAGCTCCACTCTTTCTGTACAAGTGTGCAAAGTTTGTTGTCTGGGGGACCTACGGCCGGGGAGCACTGATTTTTCAAAGCCGGGCACCCCTTCCATAGACTCCCATGTTAAACTATTATTTCTCTGGTAAATTTGGGAACCCGGTACCGGCCGGCTGTAGGTCTCCTGGACCTGAAACTTGGCACATATGTAGCCCCAATTCTCATTTACAAGTGTGCAAAGTTTGCTGTCTGGGGGACCTACAGCTGGGGAGCACTGTTTTTTTCAAACTGGGCACTCCATCTATATACTCCCATGTTAAACGTAAGTCTAGTCATGGGCACAGTGAGGCATGCAGATGGGCACCCTAGGCTTATACTCGAGTCAATACGTTTTCCCATTTTTTGTGGTAAAATTAGGTGCCTCGGCTGTTATTCGGGTCGGCTTATACTCGAGTATACACGGTACATTTACGTTTTTGGTTGTAACATGACAAAATGTGGAAAATTCCAAGGGGTGTGAATACTTTTTCAAGGCACTGTACCTGGCCGATGCCAACGCTCCCAAGAAATATAAGACGCCACCATAGGACCGAGTTGGCCAGCATTAGGCACAGCCAATAAAATGATCCCTGGATAAGACGGGGCCTCGTTTACACGCGCTCTGCCTCTCTGCGACACTGAATTTCATCAATACAGTGAACGGCGCTTAAGATTTTTTTCGCCTTTTCCTCTGCGATTTTGGCATCAGATGCCCCTCCGCGGGCCAAATCCCAACACCTTGAATCAAAACGATTGACAAAACGCCTGATGACAAACAGGATTAGGATTTTTTTTTTTTTTTTACCGCATTGAACTCGCTTCTCGCACCTCTGGCTTTTTTTAAAATATGCATCGGCGTGGATAAACACGATAAATAACAATGATGGATCCCACGTCGGCGCTCACCTAACGCCGAGCCTCTCCCTGGCGACTGACACTTTGCCTGGGGAACCGTCCATCACTCCTGGAAGATTGAAAGCAGGACGGGCGACGCTTAGAAAGCATCATTTGCTAACAGGCGGGATTATTCCATTATTTAAATGGCTCAGTATTAATCCTTCAGGTGAGGGGAGAGCTCTTATTGGACGTTTGGCAAGCGGAAAAGAACACGGGCGCGTCTGAGACCCGGGCCCCCGCCGCACTTGACGCCTGTCTTTTTTAATGTTTATTTTTTTGTTTGCTGACGAATCTTGCGAGTCTCGTGAAGGATGTAATTTATTCTGATAAATAATATATATAATCATGGAGTAACAAGTTCTGCAGTGCGGAACCTTTTGCGATTTTTTTTTTTAACCGCTTGCTTACCGGGCACTTACCCACTTCCATACCGCGCCTATTCTGGCACTTCTCTCCTTCATGTAAAAATCATATTTTTTTTTGCTCGAAAATTACTCAGAACCCCCAAACATTATGTATATATATATATATTTTTAGCAGACACCCTAGGGAATAAAGTGCCGGTCATTGCAACTTTTTATCTTGCGCAATAATTTTTCAAACGCCATTTTTTGGGAAGAAAAAACACAAATTAAAAAATAACAAAACAGTAAAGTTAGCCCGATTTTTTTTTTGTGTATAATGTGAAAGATGATGTTACGCCGAGTAAGTAGATACCTAACATGTCGCGCTTTAAAATTGCGCACACACATGGAATGGCGCCATACTTCGGTACTTAAAAATCTCCATAGGCGACGCTTTAATTTTTATTTTTTTTACAGGTTACCAGTTTTGAGTAACAGAGGAGGTCTAGTGCTAGAATTATTGCTCTCGCTCTAACGCATGCGGCGATACCTCACATGTGTGGTTTGAACGGCGTTTACATATGTGGGCGGAACCTACGTGCGCGCTCGCTTCTGAGCGCGAGCTACTGGAGAAAGGGGCGTTTTACATTTTTATTTATTTATTTGTTTTTTTTACTTCATTTTTTTATTCAAACACTCTTTTTTACATATTTTTCTTTTTTATCACTACTATTCCTATTATAAGGAATGTAAACATCCCCTGTAATAGGAATATATCGTGACAGGTCCTCTTTATGGAGAGATGTGGGATCAATAAGACCCCACATCTCTCCTCCAGGCTGGAAAGCATGAGGATTGTGAAAAAAAAATCACCGATCTAATGCCGACAGCCGCCATTGTGGCTTTGTTTACGTCGCGCCCGGGCCTGGTCACCGGAAATCTCTATGCTCTTAATTCGGCGGCAGCCGATTCATCCTACGGGCCCCCGATGTCACGGGAGAGCCCCGAGAAGCCCTTGGATGGCGGCAGGAGGGGGGGGGGGGGGAAGGTCACCTTCCAGCCGCCTGTAAGAACAATTAAGCGGCGGAACCGCCGGTGCGGCGCGCAGATTCGCCACCTGAAAAGAAGGATATCTGAATAATGCCTGTAGCTGCCCCCATCATTCAGATATCCCCCCCTGAGGTCCAGGACGTCATATGAAGTGGTTAAACCCCCTCCCGCCCAGACCAATTTTCAGCTTTTAGCACTGACACACTTTGAATGACGATTGCGCTGTAGAGATTTCTTTTGGAGGTATTTTATCACTTCTGCATTTTTTTTTCTTTTTTCGATTTTGCAAACTGGTAATTTTTCTCCTTCATTGATGTACGCTGATGAGGCTGCACTGATGGGCACTGATAAGGCGGCACTGGTGGGCACCGATGGGCTGCACTGATGGGCACTGATAAGGCTGCACTGGTGGGCACTGATAGGCGGCACTGAGAGGTGACACTGAAGGGCATTGATAGGTGGCACTGGTGGGCACTGAGAAGTGGCACTGATAGCTGGCAGTGATGGGCACTGATGGGTGGCAGTAATGGGCACTGCTAGTTGGCACTGATGAGGCACTGATTGACACCACTGGTGGGCATTGATAGGTGGCACTCATGGGCATTGATAGGTGGCACTGGTGGGCACTTGCAGGTGGCACTGGTAGGGGGTACTGACTGCACAGAATTGCCTCCTTCCTCTACGGGACTGATGTCCCTTACACATGGTGATCGGCTTTTTTTCTCCTCATGCTGTCAGCGGTGAATTTTTCTGGCGCCTCCACACGGGCGTGGTCATCTTACTAACTCTTTCCCTTTGGCGGGGGGGGGGGGGGGACCACAGTGGCAATATTTGATGGGCACAGTGACAGTATTTGATGGGGTACAGTGGGGGCGTTTGATGGGCACAGTGACAGTATTTGATGGGGTACAGTGGGGGCGTTTGATGGGCACAGTGGCTGCGTTTGATAGGCACAGTGGCTGCATTTGATGGGCACAGAGGCTGTGTTTGATGGCACAGTGGCTGCGTTTATGGGGGAAAATGGCTTCACTTGATGGGCACAGTTGCTGCGTTTGATGGCACAACTTACTTACAGGGCGAGGGTGAGGCTGAGGGTCAGGTGCTATGCTGGTGGCCTGGTGCAGTGCAGTCACTCGCAGCAAGGCAGGCTCAGGCTGGAAGCTCTCTTCAGATTTTCTCCGCTCCCCTCCCTCTGAGCCACGCTGTCTGAAGAACATGGTAGAGGTGGGTGGAGCTAGTTTACTAGCCACGGAGGCGGCGCGCTATAAATACTGGGGTGGCCGCGCTCTGAATGCTGGGGTGGCCGCGGCCTCTAACGTCACTGGTTGCTAGATGCTGGCGATTCTAGCAACCAGTGCAGTCAAGTGAGTGAGCGCCATAGCTTTGGAGCCCCTCCTCTGCAGCGGCTTGGAGCGCCGAGGAGCGGTGCACCCCGTGCACCCGCCCAGGATCGGCCCTGTTGTAATGGATGTTAACCAGTTGTTGACAACTTTCAAGGTATTAGGGTTAGGAGGTTAGAGGTTTAGGGTTGGGGGTTAGGGTTATAGTTTTGGGTTCCCATTGAAGAATATGGCTAGGACTCAGGAATTGGGACTGATATCTCTGAAAGGGCCACATATAATATTAATGATGAAATGCTACAGAAGAGTCATAGACTGAAGACTTACTGGAGGAAACGGTCAGAGACTGGACGCGGGAATCATGCCCTAGGCGACAGTCAGAGACCAGGGACACAGTCCACGAATCTGCTAGAGATCACTTCTAATTAAGAAGGGGCTCTTTTAGAAATCAATGACTGTTGGGGCCCGAGGGGCCACACTTCGAACACCAAGGAGCCACATGTGGCCTTTGGGGTCTGCAGGTTGGACACCCTTAATGGCCCCTATCCTGAAGGTCACACATCCTCAATGCTTAGCAATCCCTAGGCGAATGCCGTTGACGGTTTTCGCACCCCGAGCCGCGGCGTCAGGAGTTAAACCGTTGATATGACAAATTCGGCATCTGCAGCCCGAAGGCGAAAAAAGCCGTACGGGAGGAGGAAGCGGGCACTTAATTTAACGCGGCATGTAAATAGCTTGCGTTTAGGTAGAGATGCCTCTAGGACATTGTCAATGCCTCCCGACGGGAATGGCGTAGCAGCCGCCGCCGCACACTCGCCTACTGCATTGTGCGCGCTCAGCTTACTCTGCAGAACGGTGGCGGAACGGCGGCAAATGGTCCTCGAAAAAAACAGAACGCTTCCAAGTGTCCCTTACACACTGCGAACTGATGGAGAGGGCAATGGGCCTGAAAAACTAATACCGGCAGCGGAAGTCCCTCTGAATATGTGTATTATTATGCCGAGTTGGCACTTATTTAGAAACCGCCGCGGGGCTTGTTAACCGATCGCTCGCCAGACGCAAGGAAATCTCGCGGTGGCATCTACCGTGCTCGACCTTTAGGTCTTCCGTGGCCTGGTTCAAGCCAACATCGACCCTTGGAAATTCCAAGGCCTTATTGATCTATTGTTTTTTTTTTTTACGCTTACATGAGCGATCGCAGAGTTTGGAACGTCTCTCGATGACGAAACGCGTCAAGCTTTTAATTAGAAAATTCTGCTCGACTCTTAAGACGCTTCTGAAGGACGTTCTCGCAGGAGAGGCGCAAATGTTATTACTGCATGAGATGACCTTACTGTCTCCTTTACCGGGAGTCGTCTCTCTCTCCTCTTCGCCTTTTAATTTCTACTGACGCGTTTCCACTGTTCTCTGGTGGACAGAGTGCGATTACTGTCCAGCTGAGACCTGCACACAAAGGAAGGTCGTCAGACTCTGAGGAGGCTCAGAGAAGATTATATGAGGCAGCAGGAGGAAGGGAATGATTCTGCTGTATTATTTTTAGGATTAGACAGGGACTTGAGCATACAGGGGTTCCCACCATCCCTGTGCTGAGTTCCCGGGTCTGTAAACCCGCTGTGCCCATTATGATGGGTTCCTACCATCCCTGTGCTGAGTTCCCGGGTCTGTACACCCGCTGTGCCCATTATGAGGGGTTCCCACCATCCCTGTGCTGAGTTCCCGGGTCTGTAAACCCGCTGTGCCCATTATGATGGGTTCCTACCATCCCTGTGCTGAGTTCCCGGGTCTGTACACCCGCTGTGCCCATTATGAGGAGTTCCCACCATCCCTGAGCTGAGTTCCTGGGTCTGTACACCTGCTGTGCCCATTATGAGGGGTTCCCACCATCCCTGTGCCGAGTACCCGGGTCTGTACACCTGCTGTGCCCATTATGAGGGGTTCCCACCATCCCTGTGCTGAGTTCCTGGGTCTGTACACCCGCTGTGCCCATTATGAGGGGTTCCCACCATCCCTGTGCTGAGTTCCCGGGTCTGTACACCCGCTGTGCCCATTATGAGGGGTTCCCACCATCCCTGTGCCGAGTTCCCAGGTCTGTACACCCGCTGTGTCAATTATGAGGGGTTCCCACCATCCCTGTGCTGAGTTCCCGGGTCTGTACACCCTCTGTGCCCAATATGAGGGGTTCCCACCATCCCTGTGCTGAGTTCCCGGGTCTGTATACCTGCTGTTCCCATTATGAGGGGTTCCCACCATCCCTGTGCTGAGTTCCCGGGTCTGTACACCTGCTGTGCCCATTATGAGAGGTTCCCACCATCCCTGTGCTGAGTTCCCGGGTCTGTACACCTGCTGTGCCCATTATGAGGGGTTCCCACCATCCCTGTGCTGAGTTCCCGGGTCTGTACACCCGCTGTGCCCATGAGGCGCCCCCCTCTTTCCGTTCTCATGATCTCGGGAGGCGCGTCCTCGCTTTCGCCCTTTTGCCCCATTAAACATAAATTGGTGGATCGGCTGCAAAGCGGAAGGCTTGCCGGGCACTTAGCCCACCGCCGGTAATATTATGGCTGGCACAGGAACGCGCTCCGATTATGGCCATTTTACGACCTTGCGCTGATCACTATCCTCCCAGAAAAGCCTCGCTGAGAAAATAGCTAAATCGCTCGCCTCGCTCTGCCCCCGTAATCTGCGCCCCCCCGCGCCGTGTCACAGGGAGGCGACCCCCTTGAGCTGGAACCAGACAAAGGCGCCGGCGGTCTTGAAATTCTAGCGCCGTGCTCAGACATCTGTGGTAGATAAGGCGTTGGATGATGGCGGATCCTGGGGGAGCTCTTCCCCCTCCGCCGATTGGATGCTGAGTGACAGCTGCCTGCCGGTTTGGGGACCGTTTTTTTCTACTCTTGCCTTAACGTTCCATCAAAACACGCCGGTCCCGGCTCCCCGCGACATCACTAATTCATCACGGCTTCCAGGAGAAGAAAGGCTTCAATTATTGGAATGTCGCTTAAAGGGCAACTCTACGGCGTACACTTTCCCTGACAAAAGCAATCTGCACCCCCTTGAATCCCCCCCCCCCCACACCCATATTCCCATACTGGCTGCTCTGCATAATGTTGCCCTTGCCCTGCCCACAGGGCCGGTGCTACCACTAGGCAAAGTAGGCAGCCGACTAGGGCACCCCACCACTGGTGTTCCTACACTCTTCTCTCTGTAGCAAGCTGCTAAGTTTCAGCATCAGCAGGCAGCCGCCGCTCCTGTTGAGGCTGCATTTGATGGGCGCTGGTGAGGCTGCATTGATGGGCACTTGTGAGGCTGCTTTGATGGGTGCTTGAGAGGCTGCACTGATCAGCGCCTTGGTAGGCTGCATTGATGGGCGCTGGTGAAGCTGCATTTAATGGACACTGGTAGGCTGCATTGATGGTCTCAGTGAGGCTGCATTGATGGGAACTGGTAGGCTGCATTGTTGGGACGAAGGTAGCCTGCAATTGATAGGCACAATGGCAGCAATTGATGGGCACAGTAACTGCGTTTTATGGGCACGGTGACTGTGTTAGATGGGCACAGTGGCGGCCACTGTGCCCATCAATTGCTGCCACTGTGCCCATCAGTTGCCGCTGCTGTGCCCATCAAATGCTACCAGTGTGCATCCCCCGCCCGGTAATGGGCACAGCGGGTGTACAGACCCGGGAACTCAGCACAGGGATGGTGGGAACCCCTCATAATGGGCACAGCGGGTGTACAGACGCGGGAACTCGGCACAGGGATGGTGGGAACCCCTCATAATGGGCACAGCAGGTGTACAGACCCGGGAACTCGGCACAGGGATGGTGGGAACCCCTAATAATGGGCACAGCAGGTGTACAGACCCGGGAACTCGGCACAGGGATGGTGGGAACCCCTCATAATGGGCACAGCAGGTGTACAGACCCGGGAACTCGGCACAGGGATGGTGGGAACCCCTCATAATGGGCACAGCAGGTGTACAGACCCGGGAACTCAGCACAGGGATGGTGGGAACCCCTCATAATGGGCACAGCGGGTGTACAGACCCCGGGGACGCAGTGCACAGATCTCACTCTCAGAGTCCTTGAGAAATAGAAGAGACTTTCATGCCCATCAAATGTCGGTTTTGGGTGGACTGCCCCTTTAATATCACAGAGATTAGAAGGTAGAAAATAAAATCTGTCAGATTCGTCCGGAGAAAAAAAAAATAACAAAGTCGTAGAGGGAGATTCACGTCCTTCACTCCTGATTTCTTCTAAACTGGCGTGATTCCGGCGGCCGTTGCCATGGAAACAGCTTGGGATTCCCGACAAGTAGGATGTTGATAAGCGTGTTGTTACTTCAAAGCTCCTCCCTCTATCAGAGTCCCCTCCCCCTTCTGCATCAGGAGTTTACCCATCACATCAGAGTCCCTCTTTTCATATCAAAAGCTCCCCCAATACTTCAGAGGTCTCCCGTCAACTCAGAGTCCCCCCTTACATCAGAGGTCCCCCCCTTACATCAGAGTTCCCCCTCTTTCACATAAGGCCCCCCCCTTCTGTATCAGAAGCTCCCCCCATTACTTCGGAGTCCCTCCTTCCATCAGATCTCCCTTTCAAATCAGGAGCCCCCCATCACATCAGAGCCATCCCTTCCCATTAGAGTCCCCTCTTTTGTATCAGAAGTCCTCCCATCACATCAGGGTCCCGCCCCCTATAATTTCAGTGACCCCCCCGCTTCACATCAGAGCCCCCATTTCCAACAGAGTCCCCCTTTTGCATCAGAAGTCCCCCCTTAACATCAGAGTCCCCCTTTCATATCAGAGCCATCCTTTCAGGTCAGAGTCCCCTCTTTTGCATCAGAGGTCTCACATCCCCAGAAGTTCCCCCTCTTTCACATTAGGGCCCCCCCCTTCTGTATCTGAAGCTCCCCCATTACTTCAGAATCCCTCCTACCTTCAGATCTCCCTGAGAAATTGGGGGGGCTGCCACAAATTTATAAGTGGGGGGGGGGGTGAGGGTTTGCCGCCGCTAATTGAGAAAGGTTGAGAAGCGCGGGGGGGGGACACAAATTGAGAAGCTGTGGGGGGTTGTTGACGAACAAAAAAAAGCGGGGTTTCCCTGGGACCTCTAGGCCCCTTACAAAAATAAATATAAAAAAAATATATAAAAAAAGGGGGGGGGGTAGTCATCCGGGGCCCTGGGAACCTCTGGGTCCTTTAATATAAAAAAAATATATATACGGGGGGTTGCCATCCGGGGCCCTGGGGATCTTCGGGCCCATGGGGACCTCTGGGCCCTTTAATAAAAACAAAAACATTAAAAATATATATATATATATAAAAAAATTAAAAAAAGGGGGGTTGCCAACCAGGGCCCTGGGAACTTCTGGGCCCTTTAATAAAAACAAAAACATTTTTTTTAAATAAATATAAAAAAATATATAATGACATTTTTTTTTCTAAACAAAAAAAAGATAAAATATTTTTTCAAAAAGGGGGTTTGCCATCCGGGGCCCTGGGGACCTCCGGGCCCCTTACAAAAAAGAATGGAAAGAAAAAGGGAGGTTGCGATCTGGGCCGCTGGGGACCTCGGGGCCACTTACAGGTGTACTGCCTGTACCCCCTGTCCCCCATCAAATCAGAGTCCCCCCTTTCACATCATGAGCCCCTCTTTCACATCAGAGGTGCAGAGGGCAAGGTAAAATCTTGTAGCGGGTCAGATGTGGCCCTCGGGCCATAATTTGGACACCCCTGTTACAGAGGAAAGTCAAGTTAGGGAACAGCTGCAGTAACAAGGTTGCCCCCTGCTGGCCTCAGGTGGTAAATATGGAATAACCCCAATGCATTAATACTAAGTCGCCGAAGCGCATCAATGAAGAGTCAGCGCAAAACAGAAAGCAGCGGATACGACGGAGACAATCACAGAGACCTCCGCCCCTGAATCAGGTTAGAAAAGTCGCAGAGTTCACCCCGCGTGCGACAGACGGAACACGTTCAACTGCAGGCGACTCCAGACGCCTCTATAGTCTCTTTTCGCTGCAAGTAATAAAAAAAAAAAGAGAAGCGTCTGACCCCCGCGGTCACAGTTAAATTTGAAGAGCATCACATATTTATAGCGAGGCCGCCGTGTCAGAGGCGCCGGGGGGGGCGGAGAAGGCACGACGGCCGCCATCGCACTGATATGCAAATAAAACCGGCAGCGCCACGTTCCAGGGGCAGTAAGGGGCACGCCAGCAGACAGAAGAATATTTTGTAACAAGCAAGAAAAAAAAAAAAGAACGAGGGAGAAAGTAATTAAAATTTGCAGCAATTACGGCGGCGCGCGGCCCCGGGCTCGTACGAGCGATTAGCGGGATTTAAAAAAAAAAAAGGGCAGGTGAAGAGGGCTGATCAGAGCCAACATGGAGGGGAGCGCTGGCGGCTGGCGGGCCAGGGTCGGCGCTGGCGGCCTCCCGGGGGTGGTGGTGAGACGACCCAACGCCGGCCAGGCTAATGAGGCTACATTAAGCCTAATAAGTTGGGCCAAGGCGCGGCGGGCAAGCTAATTACCTCGCTCGCGGAAGGAGCCTGGGCGACACATAATAAACGGAGGAGGGCTTGGTGGTGGGAGCCGACGGGCTAATAGGATCAGATCCCAGAGGACTAGGCAACGTCTGTGATCAACCGTCACCTGGTCAGCGGCCGTCGCCATGGAGCTCCTTCGGCGGCGCAGCCTCAGCGCATTAACCCTTTCCTACATAACCTTCCTCAAAGGAAATTTCCACCTTCACCTTTAATCTGTTGGCATCATCCAAGGTCACCATCTACTTCCTGGACTGAGATGCCGGCTCAGATATGATGCAATCATCCTGGTGCCCTGTTCAGGGCTGTGTTCAAAAACAATGGCGGCTGGTGGTAATATTTTTTAAGGGTGGCGGCAAACCCTGCCCCCCCTCACAGCCCCCCCTGTCCGGTTGGTTGTGTCTAGAGCGCTTACCCCATCTATGACAGGCAGCGCTTCATCATGGGCGGCGGGCATCACAATCGATGGGCATTACAGGCGGTGGGCATCATGGGTGGAGGACCTGCTACTAGCCTGTGACTGGACAGTGAAAGGAGAACCAGCACAGTGATAAACTAATCAGTACAGCGTTGTCCCCCTGTAGTAATTAATTTCTGCCACTAGATGTCCTCAGTCTGATGGCTTGGGTCCTGTTGGACCATTCCCCTAGCCTGTGACTGGACAGTTAAAGAAGAAGCAGCACAGTGATAAGCTAATCAGTACAGCGTTGTCCCCCTGTAGTAATTAATTTCTGCCATTAGATGTTCTCAGTCTGGTGGACCAGGTCATCCCGGACCAGCCCCCAACCTGTGATTGTACAGTGAAAGAGGAAGCAGCACAGGGATAAGTTCATCAATGAAGAGTTGTTCGTCTGTAGTAATTATTTTCTGCCATTAGATATCTGATGGCTTAAATCCTGCTGTGACTGGGCAGTGAAAGGAGAAGCAGTGCAGTGATAAGCTCGTCAATCCAGAGTTGCCCCCCTGTAGTAATTATTTTTGCCCACTAGATGTCCTCAGTCTGATGGCCCAGGTCATGCTGCCCATGACTGGACAGTAAAAGAAGAAGCAGCCCTTGTGATACGTGCAGGGTTGTCCCCCTGCAGAAATTATTTTCTGCCAGTAGATATCCTCAGTCTGATGGCTTAAGTCGTGCAGTTGAGTTTTCCCCCTGTAGTAATTATTTTTGGCCAATAGATGTCCTCAGTCTGGTGGCCCAGGTCATCCCGGACCAACCCCCAACCTGTGATTGGACAGTGAAAGGAGAAGCAGCGCAGTGATAAGCTCATCAATCCAGAGTTGTCCCCCTGTAGTAATTCTTTTTTTGCCACTAGATGTCCTCAGTCTGGTGGCCCAGGTCATCCCGGACCAGCCCCCAACCTGTAATTGTACAGTGAAAGAAGAAGCAGCACAGTGATAAGTTCTTCAATGAAGAGTTGTCCATCTGTAGTAATTATTTTTGGCCATTAGATATCCTCAGTCTGATGGCTTAAATCGTGCTGTGACTGGGCAGTGAAAGGAGAAGCAGTGCAGTGATAAGCTCATCAATCCAGAGTTGTCCCCTTGTAGTAATTATTTTTGGCCACTAAATGTCCTCAGTCTGATGCCCCAGGTCATGCTGGACCTGCCCATGACTGGACAGTGAAAGAAGAAGCAGCCCCATGATCCGTGCAGAGTTGTCCCCCTGTAGTAATTATTTTTGGCCACTAGATGTCCTGTCTGATGGCTTAAGTCGTGCTGCACCCGCCCCCGCCCCCAGCCTGCACCCACCCGGCCCACTCTGGTTGGCCCTGGTCACCACGGACCAGCCCCAAACCTGTGATTGGACAGTGAAAAAAGAAGCAGCACGGTACAGGGACTGTAAGAGGCTCACATTCAGAAACATACACTGGTTTTTCTTTAACGATTAATTAGGTTAAACTTCTGATTCAAATCAAGGAATTAGGGTGAAGGTCAAATAGAGGGCAAAGCAACGGGTTAACATTAATGGGGACCCCCCCCCAACCTGGTCTTCCCTCCCTCCATTTTTCTGTTTGGCCAATGGGAGCCACCTTGTGACCCTTAGATGGAGAGGTTCACTTCAAGCCACCAGTAGCTCAATAGAAAAAAAATGTTAATTTGAGGAGGTGACCTCCATAACTGTGCCTTTTAACCTCTAGTGGCCGGAGTTCCCCTTTAAGCTCTCCCCCCACCTCCCGCGCTTTGGGCCACGGGGAAGGGGTTAACGATTCCCGGGGGCCCGAGAGTTATAAATATGCAGATCTATCCCATCTGCTCCCTCCTCTTCCCCATTTGACATGCCCTGGTAGCCGGCATGCTCCATGACACACACATTATCACCACATTACCTGCCAGGAGACGCGGCCTATCAATCAGAAGCACGCCGCGGCGGGCGCAGATGCCGGGCCGCCTCCTCCTGGGACGGAGAGTAATAACTACCGTCGTCATGATTAAACCCGTCCGCAGACACGCTCGCAATATTCCGACGTGGATAAAAATGGATACCCCTGGCCATGGGAGAGAGGGGGGGTGGCCAAGAGCGCTTTTTTGAACCGCTGTTCAGGGCGGTTTAATGGGAGGCTACAGAGTGACCCCGGGGTCATAAAGCGGCTACAAGAGCAGAGAGGCATCATAGCGCCCATTCAACCCACTGCCTTACAAAACGCAAGCGCTGCCCTCAAAGCCCATAATGTGATTTCGGTGCGTTTTTAATGCGTTTTTATTTGCCTTTTGCTTTTGTTATTTCCCGCCTCCCTTTTGTCGGTTGTTAGTTGGACATGTAACTTGAAAAACGCACAAATATTGCGTTTTTTTGTGCGTTTTCGTATAATAGTGCATAATGTAACGCACATTTTTTTTTCCGGGATGCAGCAAGCAGGATTTTTCAAAAAACGCAACGCATTTCCAGGGCCAGGACAAGGGGTGGGGGGAGCAGGAGGGGGCGGCTGCCCTGGGCTCTGTGGTATCATGTGAGGTGGGGGAGGCACCACAACACATAATTTTGGTGGGAGGAAATTTGTGTTGAGAAGGGGGGGGGGGGTGGCAGTGTAGTAATAATTGTTCTAGGAGGGCATATGTGGGAGAGAGAGGATTTGAGATGGGGGGGGGGGGGTTTAAGATGTGTGCTCAGAGGGGTGATTTCAGCAGGGGGCCGGATTTGTACTAGGAGAAGGGGGAATGTATGCTTAGGGGTAAGCAGGCACATTAGTGGTCAATTTTTTTTTTTTGAGGTAGGGGATTTTCGCTAAAAGATAATGCTCATACGCCTTGTGTGTGTGTGTGTGTGTGGGGGGGGGGGGGATGGGCTTGATTTGCCATGTTGGTCCTTGCCTCTTATGACCTTATACTGCCACTACAGACGGCCATCTAACGCAACCCGTCAAGGGCTTTAGGGATTATAATGATGACTAGTTTTCATGTGTTTTTAGCATGCTGTCATCCTGCGTCGTAGGACATAAATCGCCATGGTGTGAGCGGCTCTTACAGTACACAGAGAGATGATTATATTAATATAAATATATAAATTATTGTAAGAATATTATATATATATATATACATTTGTATTTGTTTATTTATAATAACAGATATCAATTCTTATATTTGTTTTAAATTAAAAATATTTTTCTGTGATTTTATATATATATATCACAAAAACATTATTATGACTATTATATATTTGTAATTAAAAACAAATATATAAGTATTTCTGTCTATCAATATCTATCTATCTATCTATCTATCTATCTATCTATCTATCTATCTATCTATCTATCTATCTATCTATCTATCTATCTATCTATCTATCTATCTATCTATCTATCTATCTCTATCTATCTATCTATATCTATCTATATCTATCTATCTCTATCTATCTATCTATCTATCTATCTATCTATCTATCTATCTATCTATCTATCTATCTATCTATCTATCTATCTATCTATCTATCTATCTATCTATCTATCTTTATAATGACAGATAGCAATACTTATATATTTGTTTTAAATGAATTGAATTAAAAATATCTAATAATAACAATAATGTTTTTGTGATTATATATATATTTGAAACTGTTAGATCAATGGGTTTACTTCCGCTTTAAGAAGAAGGTGATAGAATACCTGAGGGTAGAGGGGGGGGGGGGGGTCTCGGTCCTGCACCCGCAAGGCTGATTAGAGACATACTAAGGCGTGATCCTGTTTGGGTTATTAGCAAGGTATGAAATCCATGGATCCCACACTCTACCAAATAATTCCATCTTGTCTTGCGCCAACGCTGATAATCTTTCATTTAGCATCAACCAGGTAAGTTTCCGTTTGAACTGGTCGAATGGGAGGGCCGCAGACTTCCAATTTCTGGCTATTGTTATCCGCGCTGAAATAAACATGAAGGAAATTAGTTGTCTAGTGGATTTCGAGGCATCTGTAATTCTGCCCCCCAGTAGTGCTTGTTTTTCTGCTTTCCGCAAATTGGTCTGGGTGAGTGAGTAAATAAAGTTATAGATCCTAATCCAGAACTGTTTAACCTTGGAGCACGTCCACCAAATATGATGGACAGTGCCCCTCTGGCCACATCCCCTAAAGCACAGGGGGGATGCACCAGGTACAAAGGTAGCTAGCCTAGTAGGCACCATATACCATCGGAAGAGGACTTTATAGTTTGTCTCTATTATGGAGGTATTGATGAGGGATCGTGATGCCGTTGTGGCCAATGAGTGCCAGTCTGCTAGATCCAGGCCTATCTGCAGGTCTGTCTCCCATTGGCTCATATAGGCCAGCTTCTTCAGATCACCCATCAACAGCATGTATACCAAGGATATATGACCTTTCATCTTGTCATCAGGGATGGAGTGGCCATTGGGACTACAGGGAGTTTCCCGGTGGGCCGATGGCTCAGTGGGCCGGCTTTAGTGACAGCAGACCGCGGCCCCCCTCTGCTCCTATGTCTCTCCCTTCCCGCAGTGCTTACCCCCTCTCCTTCCCCGTAGCGCTCACCTGGGGGGAACAGAGAAGCAGGGGGAAGACCAGAGGAGCAGGGGGGACGACAGAGGAGCATGGCGGAGGGGACAGACAGCTGACTTAACAGCTATGGCCTGGGAGTTTCTCACTTCTGCCTAATCTTGTCTCATAAGGGGGGGGGGGGGCATTGAACTGATTATTTTCCCTGGGTGAAATAATGTCTGGCTCCCCCACTGGTACTGCCTATAAAAGTACCTGTACCAGCCGCTCTACTCTAATAAAGTAGAACGGCTAGTGGCTAGTGAAGGGGCAAATGGGGCTTGGATGGCCGGGGGGGGGGGGGGGGAGTTGTCCGGATGCCATGGGAGAGACCTGTCAAAGTGGGTGAAGTCCAGAGCCAAATTTTTGTCACAGTCCAGCCCTGCTTGTCATACTGTCGACACAACTGTTCCATGGGTGTGAGTGATTGTATATCACTCCCACGGGCCAAGGTCTGTATATAGTGTGCAATCTGAGTATATCTATAATTCTCTCTAGGAGGCATGTCATATTTATCCTTCATTACTTGTGCTGTTAGCATTCCCTTACAGTCATATAAGTCGGCTATACGCACCAGACCCTTATTGGTCCACCACTCGAATGCTAGGGGAACAAGGCCCGGGGCAAATGTTCTGTTCTCCAACAGTGGAGCCAAGGGAGAATGGGGCGATTTTAAGTGTCAGGTGCGGGATACTCTGTCCCATAAATCTATCGAGAAGGACAGAGAAGGGCACAATATTAGCGGTCTCTCTTTAGGCTCCATTCACACCTAGGCGTTTTGTCGCCTGTAGCGCGACGCTCACAAACGCCAGAGGGAGAAAAATACATCAAAGCCTATGGAGATGGTTCACATCTGAACGCTGATGCGCCTGACTCCCATCGCCTGTAGTTAAAAAAAGTTCCGGACCCTTTTTTGTCGCGCGTATCGGGCGGTTTGGGCGTATTTGAGCGTTTCCATTTCCCATAGAAAGTAATGGAAACGCCCGATTCAAGCGACTAGCGCGACAACGAGCGTTTGCTACAGGCGTTTTGTCGCTTTAATCAATAGAAATTTTCACCCAGGCAGAAGATTAAACAAATCTACCAACATAGCAACAAGTGATGAAAAGATGATAATTTTTCCTATTGGCTAAAATAAAAAACGTCAAAGTACAAAAACGTCGGACGACGCTGTATGCAAACGCACAAATAAGCATGAATAAGCATGAAAACGACCAAACGACCATCGCTCAGGTGTGAATGCAGCCTTAGGCGTAAGCCATAGTATGTGTGAGACAGGAATATTATTATATATTTTTAATTAAAAACAAATATATAAGTACTGCTATCTGTCATTATAAATAAATAAATAAATATATATATATATAATGGGCCAGATTCAGAAAGAATTAGATTCCCGCACTTATCAGAGATACTCTACGCCGCCGTACTTTACCTGGCTCTATGAGGAATTCAGAGAGATTTTGGCCCGTAAGGTACGGCGGCGTAGTGTATTTCTCCCGGCGGAATCAGACTACGCGATTAGGGGGCGCGAGGCATTTAAATTAAGCGCGTCCCCGCGGCGATCGAACTGCGCATGCTCCGTTCAGAAATTTCCTGCCGTGCATTGCGCGAAATCACGTTGTTACGTCATTTTTTTTTGGAGTAGCGTCGTTTACGGACATTCCTATTTCCGGACGACTTACGCAAAAAAAAAAAAAAAAATTTGAAAGTCGACGCGGGAACGACGGCCATACTTAACACGGGCCGCGTAACGTTAGACCAGCTAATAGCTGGTTTAAGTTTACGTAGCGAAAAAATGACGTACGCGATTGCGAACGGCGCTCGTAACTTCGTGGATCGCCGGAAAAAGCTCATTTGCATACCCCGACGCTGAAAACGACGCGAACTCCACCCAGCGGCCGCAAAAAGATCGCAGCGTAGATCCGAAGGCGTACGAAGACGTAAGCCTGTCGGATCGAAGCCCAACGCCACCGTATCATGGTTTGAGGATTCAAACTAGTGATACGGCGCGCGTAATTTGAAATTACTCCTGTCTAATACCAGTTAGACAGGCGTAATGGCTCTCTGAATCTGGCCCTATATTTTTTACAATATATTAGCCTGCTGTGATTCTGCGTCGTAGTACATAAATCGCCATGGCGTGAGTGCGCACTTACAGTACAGAGAGAGATGATTATTATATATAAATATATACAATGATTATAAAAATATTATATATATATATATATATATATGTATTTATTTATCTATAATGACAGATAGAAATACTTATATATATATTTTTTTTAATTAAAAATATATAATAATAATCATGTTTTTGTGATATATATAAAATTATTATTGTTATTTAAATGTTCTTGACCTGCAGACTGCAAGGTGCGGGTTGAGCACCATCCATCGTTTTTTGGAAGGCCGCCGGCGTTTTATGCTAACGAGCGCTAATTTGCTGGCGAGTGCCAGAGATGCCGCTGTGACCTTGAATGACCTCCCCAAAGTGAAAGGATAATCACTTTGTTCCAGCTGCCAGTTTTGTAGCAGCCTCTCCTCTCTGACATCTCTATAGTCTGCGGCGTCTTAAAGGAGACCCATCGCCATGGAAGGCGCTTCCTCTGATTGGTCGCATCACGGATAGTACAGTGCTAAAGATTTTTTTTTTTCCGCCAAATATATCTTTCTATATTTCATTAAGAATTGCAAAAACATGTCTCTGGTCTGGCAGAATGACCTAACATGTTTAGAATAATCTGCTACACATCAGCTGAAAGGCGAAATCAGCCTGGAGGAGATTGGCTGTCTTGCAAGCTGAGGTGTAGGGACAGAATCTACAGCGAGTGTTGCGTTTCAAATGCCGCTTTATGCATTGCCATTCCCCTCCATAGACCCAGTCTGTCCGGGCAGTGTGGTCACCCGCTGATTCGGCACCGTCCACAGGCAGCTTCACTCTTCGGCAAAACACTGAAGTGGAATCCGATGCAAATTTACTTCCGAGAAGTCCAGCGCAGAGCATGTTTTTGCAATTTTTTTTGGGACGTTTTGGAAGATAGCGGGGTTGATTTACTAGAGACAAATAGACTGTGCACTTTGCAAGTGCCGTTTCACTCTGCAAGGGGAATTGTCCCAGAGCTTAGTAAATGAAGTAAAGCTTCACTTTGCAAAGAATACCCAATCACATGCAAGGAAGATAGAACAAGAGCACCTTTTCTTGCACATGATTGGATTATGGGAGTCAGCAGAGCTTTCCCCTCATCTACTGTGCTCTGGAGAAACCGTGCTTGCAGAGTGCGCAATCTATTTGCCTTTAGTAAATTTAACACTTAGGAATTTCCTAAGACCTGTCCCTCTGAAGAACTAACGCTGTGACCGAGGGAGCAGGAAGAAACAAAGAGGGTCTAGCTAGGACTGAACAATCTAGCACTAAAGAGGATGGGAGAACAGAGGGAGAACCCAAAACACATGAGAAAATGAGTTGTAATGGCGCTATGCCACCACTAGATGTCAGTAATGAGCTTTTGTGTCTGACATCTTGGTGACAAAACATGCATGGGACGTAAACTATGCGACAAAATTTGCAATCCCGTATAATACTAATAATAATATCAAATGGGAAATTCTGCGCATATTTGTTGCAAAAAAAAAAAAAGATTGCAAGTTGCAACAAAGTATTTGTTGCCTTTTTTGGCTTTAACAAATGAGGGAACAGGAAAAGAGGGTCTAGCTAGGACTGAACTATCTAACACTAAACAGGAGGGGAGGACAGAGGGAGAAACCAAAACACATAAGTAAACGAGTTGTAATGGCGCTATACCACCACTAGATGTCAGTGACGAGCCCCTCTGCCTGACATCTGGGTCTACTATGTAAGAAATTGCAACATTGTTGCAAAAAAGTTTACAAATTGCAACAAATGATTCTGTATCACACAAAAAAAAAATGGCGCTATTTGATAACGAGAACGCACGCATACACAAAATACACAACCTTGCCGGTGAGACTCCTTGCCGCTGGTGTGACCTTCCACGGTACGCATTTCCTGGGGCACCCGTATGCCGATGAGTTGGCGAGGAGCTCCTTTACAAAAAAAAAAAAAAGCGTTATTTTTCACGGCACGTAACGCGGCAGGAGAGAGACCTTCAGCTATGTCATCTGTACCTTCAGCGTTTGGCGCCAGCCTCGCCTAATCCGACCGCCGGCCTAGTTTCTGTTACTTCTGCTTCCAGGCAGCTTATGGCGTACGGGCTAATTAGGAAAAGGCAGAGCGCGCTTCTTATCTTACATTCAGGCGTCGCGCTCCGACTTGTTTGCCTTCACCTGGAACATCCACCTGAGCGCTTTTACTATTTATAAAAAATTCTTACCGCTTGGGGGGGCAATTTTTTTTTTAATCACTTCCATATCGGGGGGCACTTACGCACCTTCCTGCCCAGGCCAATTTTCAGCTTTCAGCGCTGTCGCAATTTGAATGACAATTGCGCGGTCGTGCTACTCTGTACCCAAATGAAATTTTGATCACTTTGTTCCCACAAATAGAGCTTTCTTTTCGTGGTATTTGATCACCTCTGTTTTTATTTTATTTTCTGTACATTTTTTTGTAAATAAGTACGTTTTCTTCTTCAATTAGGGGCACTGATATGGCGGCACTGATGGGCACTGATATGGCAGCACTGATGGGCACCGATGAGGTGGCACTGATGGGCACCGATAGGCGGGACTGATGGGCACTGATAGGCGGCGCTGGAATGCTGCACTGATGGGCAATCATAGATGCCACTGATGGGAACTCATAGGCGGCACTGGGCACTCTTTGGCGGCACTGATAGGCACTCATGGGCGGCACTTATGGGGGGCACTGATGGCTACAGATAGGTGGGCACTGGGCATAGATGAGCACTGAGAGGTGGCACTGATGGATACTGAGGGTTGGCACTAATGGGATTGCTGGGCATTTCAGTCAGTGCCCATGTTGCCAGCCAGTGCCCATTTGTGGGCACTGATTGGCATCGATTGTATTTTGATTTTTTTTTTGCTCATCTTTTCCTCTTTTCAGCATCAGGGGGCACTCCCTGGTGGTCCAGTGTTGGCATCCGAGGGGGGAGCTGCGCTGAAAAGCAATCAGCGCGAACCCCTCCTGTCAGGAGAGACACCGATCGGCTCTCCTCTACTCGTGTCTGTCAGACGCAAGTGAGGAAGAGCCGATCAACGGCTCTTCCTGTTTACATCGTGATCAGCCGTGATTGGACATGGCTGATCACGTGGTAAAGAGTCTCCACCGGAGACTTTTCCTCTTTTCAGCATCGGGCGGCACTCCCTGGTGGTCCAGTGTTGGCATCCGAGGGGGGAGCTGCGCTGATAAACAATCAGCGCGAACCCCTCCTGTCAGGAGAGACACCGATCGGCTCTCCTGTACTCGCGTCGGTCAGACGCGAGTGCGGAAGAGCCGATCAACAGCTCTTCCTGTTTACATCGTGATCAGCCATGATTGGACAGGCTGATCACGTGGTAAAGAGCCCCAGTCGGAGGCTCTTTACCGAGATCGGAGATGCAGGGTGTCAGACTGACACCCGCATCACCGATCGCCGAGCTGCGCGCCCCCACGAAATCCTGCAGGACGTCAATACACGTCCAATCAGGATTTCACAGCCACTTTGCGGACGTTAATCTGCTATTGACCGGGCTGGAAGTGGTTAAGCGCATACTATTTATAAAAACGTCTCACTTCTTCAGGGGTGCACATTTTTTCTTGAGGCGGATTCTCATTCTGCGCCCGGCTGGCTCGCCAAAATAAAATACTATTTATAAGAACGGCTCACTTCTTCGGGTGTGCAAACTTTTTCTTGAAGGGGGATTCTCATTCTGCACCCGGCTGGCTCGCCAAAATAAAATACTATTTATAAGAACGGCTCACTTCTTCGGGTGTGCAAACTTTTTCTTGAGGGGGATTCTCATTCTGCGCCGGCTGGCTCGCCAAAATAAAATATTATTTATAAGAACTTTTTCTCGAGGGGGGAATCTCATTCTCATTTAACACTAAACAGGAGGGGAGGACAGAGGGAGAAACCAAAACACATAAGTAAATGAGTTGTAATGGCGCTATACCACCACTAGATGTCAGTGGCAAGCCTCTCTGCCAGACATCTGGATCTACTATGTAAGAAATTGCAACATTGTTGCAAAAACATTGAAAATGGCAACAAATGATTCTTTATCACACTAAAAAAACTTTTCTTGGGGGATTTTCAGTCTGTGCCCGGCTGACTCGCCAGAATAAAATACTATTCGTGAAAATGTCTCACTCCTTCAGGTGTGCAAATTTTTCTGGCTGGCTCGCCAGAATAAAATATAATAAAAAAAAATGATATTGATGATAAAGGGAGAGTGAGAGAGTGAGGGCCATTTACATTTGTGCTGTGTGTGTGAAGTCGCGTGTTTTGTAGACATGTGCCGGTCGTTTCCATCCAAGTAGAAATTCGAACAAATGTTCTGTTATTCAAAAATTCTTGCATTACAATAGAAACACATTTAAAACGAAACCAATATAACAAAACAACATTTCAAATCAAATTCGAATAGTTTTTAAATTCAAGTAGTTTTCGAATTCGAATAGTTTTCGAATTCACATTTTTGAAAAGAATAGAATAGAAAATAAAGGAATAGAATATAAAGGAATAGAGCAAAAGAGAACAAAAAATAAAATAAAAGAATAGAAAAAAAATATAAAAAAATAAAGGGATCGAAAAAAAAAAAGAATAGAATAGAAAAGAATAGAATAAACCAGAACAAAATAGAATAGAAAAAAACTGAATAAAATAAAATAGAAAATAAAGGAATAGAATAGAAAAGAATAGAATAAACCAGAACAAAATAGAATAGAAAGAAAAAAAATAGAAAATAAAAGAATAGAATAGAAAAAATAATAAAGATATTATAAGACTATAACCATCTTCTGAAATTTCGAAATTCAAATTTGAATACATTTGAAATAGAATAGAATAGAAAATAAGAGAAATATAACAGAAAATAAAATAAAAGATAGAAAAAATAAATAAAGGGATCGAATAGAAAATAAAAGAATAAATTAAAAGAACAAACAAAATAGAAAATAAAATAGAAAATAAAAAAAAACAGAATAACTTAAAATAGAAAATAAAGGAATAGAATAGAAAAAATAATAGAATAACACAGAAAGACTATAACTATATTCTGAAATTTCGAATTTCACATTTGAATAAATTTGAATTAGAATAGAATAGAAAATAAGAGAAATATAACAGAAAAGAAAATAAAAGAATAGAAAAAATTGAATAAAAAATAAAGGGATCGAATAAAAAATAAAAGAACAGAATAGAAAAAAACAGAATAACATCAAATAGAAAATAAAGGAATAGAATAGAAAAATATAGAATAAAACAGAATATAACCATCTTCTGAAATTTCTCATTTCAAATGGAATACATTTTAGAATGGAATGGAATAGAACAGAAAAAAGAATAGAATAGAATAAAATAGAATATAACCATCTTTTGAAATTCCATTTGAAATTAAAATAGAATAGAAAAAAATTTAACAGAAAATAAAAGAATAGAATAGAAAAAAAATAAAGATATCAGTCACTTCCTGTTCCTGTGACACCCCAACAGGAAGTAAATAAAAAGGGATCAAATAGAAAATAAAATAATAGAATAGAAAATTATTGAGTAAACCAGAAGAAAATAGAATAGAAAAAAAACCATAATAACACAAAATAGAAAATAAAGGAATAGAATAGAAAAAATAATAGAATAAAACAGAATATAACCATCTTCTAAAATTTCTAATTTCAAATGGAATACATTTGAAATAGAATAGAATAGAACAGAAAAAATAACAGAATAGAATAAAATAGAAAGAATATAACCATCTTCCAAAATTAAATTTCAATAGAATAAAGTCAAATTAAAATAGAATACAAAAGAATAGAACAAAAAATAAAAGAATAGAATAGAAAACAATAAAGATATCAGTCACTTCCTGTTCCTGTGACACCCCAACAGGAAGTGAAGGTAAATCTCCCCCCGTGGGGGTCACAGACCTCCTAATCACCTTTCCCTGTACAGAGTAAAAGTTTTCGGCTGTGTTGGGCTTTGAATACAAACCTCTCACCCCGGCCATTGATCGCCTCTCCGCACGTATTTATATATTTATGAAACGGCGCCCCGGAGAGGTCTTAGAGGCGCGCCGACGCTCGATCGGCGGTTTAGTTCTTCTTTTATGCGGCCGCCCGATCGATGCCGTTGCCCCGTCTAGCTTTGCTCGCCGTTTAATATCCTCAGAAGGCGAATTTCCCTCCTTTCTGATCTTTATCGATCGCGGGAGCTCGCCTCTTTTCTCGCCGTTTATTTTCTCGGGGTCCGGGCACCTCGCCTCAGGAGCGATCGCGAGTAAAAAAAGAAAGGAAATAATGACATGGGGGGGGGTCGCTTATTAGGTGTTGTTTATTACCGGGGGGGGGGGTGTACAAATTTATAGGTAATTTCTTCCCACGCACTGTTAATACGCCTCCCGGTGCGCCGCCAGATTCTCGCCGTGCGTAACGAGCGTGCTGGCGAATTAAGTCGCCATCTTCCCCGGCAACTGAACGGCTCTCATGAGTGCAGCTGGCCGCTGTCCCCCCCGGACCTGCCCCCCCCCCCCACAGGCTTACTAAAAGAGATGGTCTGAGACTGCAGGCTTGTTATAAGTGTTGGTCAGAGACTACAGGCTTTAAACAAGAGATGGTCAGAGACTGCAGGCTTCCTACAAGAGATGGTCAGGGACTGCAGCCTTGCTATAAGAGATGGTCAGAGACTGCAGGCTTTAAACAAGAGATGGTCAGAGACTGCAGGCTTCCTACAAGAGATGGTCAGGGACTGCAGCCTTGCTATAAGAGATGGTCAGAGACTGCAGGCTTGTTACAACTGTTGGTCAGAGACTATAGGCTTTAAACAAGAGATAGACAGAGACTGCAGGCTTCCTACAAGAGATGGTCAGAGACTGCAGGCTTCCTACAAGAGATGGTCAGAGACTATAGGCTTGCTATAAGAGATGGTCAGAGACTATAGGCTTGCTATAAGAGATGGTCAGAGACTATAGGCTTGCTATAAGAGATGGTCAGAGACTATAGGCTTGCTATAAGAGATGGTCAGAGATTACAGGCTTGCTACAAGAGGTGGTCAGAGACACAGGTTTACTACAAGAGATAGTCAGAGACTACAGGCTTTAAACAAGAGATGGGCAGAGACTGCAGGCTTCCTACAAAAGATGGTCAGGGACTACTGGCTGTGCAACAAGAGATGGTCAGAGACACAGGTTTGCTACAAGAGATGGTCAGAGACTGCAGGTTTGTTATAAGTGTTGGTCAGAGATTGCAGGCTTTAAACAAGAGATGGTCAGACACACAGGCTTGCAACAATAGATAGTCAGAGACTGCAGGCTTGCAACAAGAGATGGTCAGAGACACAGTCTTGCTACAAGAGATGGTCAGAGACACAGTCTTGCTACAAGAGATGGTCAGAGACTACAGGCTTTCTACAAGAGATGGTCAGAGAGATATGAGATATGAGAGAAATTCAGAGACACGGGCTTGCTACAAGAGATGGTCAGAGACTGCAGGCTTGCAACAAGAGATGGTCAGAGACACAGGCTTGCTATAAGAGATGGTTAGAGACACAGGCTTGCTATAAGAGATGGTCAGAGACTTCTGGCGTGCTACATAAGATGGTCAGAGACACAGGCTTACTACCAGAGATGGTTAGAGACACAGGCTTGCTATAAGAGATGGTCAGAGACTTCTGGCGTGCTACATAAGATGGTCAGAGACACAGGCTTACTACAAGAGATGGTCAAAGACACAGTCTTGCTACAAGAGATGTTCAGAGACACAGGCTTGCTACAAGAGATGGTCAGAGACTGTAGGCTTCCAACAAGAGATGGTCAGAGACACAGGCTTGCTACAAGAGATGGTCAGAGACACAGGCTTGCTATAAGTGTTGGTCAGAGACTGCAGGCTTTAAACAAGAGATGGACAGAGATTACAGGCTTCCTACAAGAGATGGTCATAGACTGCAGGCTTGCTACAAGAGATGGTCAGAGACTGCAGGCTTGCTACAAGAGATGGTCAGAGACTGCAGGCTTGCTACAAAAGATGGTCAGAGACTATATAAATATAAGCAGATTAAACTTCAGAGCCAGGGACGCAGAAATCCGGGAGCGTCCTCCGCCTTTCACAACGACTCGGCGCGCTTCTCCCCCCCAAGACCTCTTTGTCTCCGCCACCTTTTCTTCTGACGAAGTGCGAGAAAATGGATGTAACAGGCGGCGAGTGACAAGCTCAGCGCTCCAGACAGCTCTGCGGCGCCCCGCGGAACGGCCTTTGCGCCGTGAGAACGGAACGCGTCCGATGCGAGACGTGAAGCCCTGTGGCCGCAGGCTGACGGGATGGCCCCAATACACGGGGGGGGGGGGGGCGCGGCGTTCCTTACCACAACTGAATTACCTCTTCCAGACTGCGTCCCCCCCGGAGCGCCCCGCCGACTCCCAGCTTCCCACCAACAAAGACGAGCCGAAACGCAGCGAACGATAAAAAATAAATAAAGAAAAAGACGAGGCCGCGAGCGATAGGGAGGCGGGGCGGCGCTCAGACAGAACTCGCGTCGCGAAATCAAAGGGAATTTATGGAACTTCGTTCTTTTTATTTATTCCGAAATGGAAACATTGTTTCCTGTTTTGCTTTAAATAATGAAACGTTGTATAATAAAGGGGGCGTGGACCACCTTAACCACTTCCTGCCCGGGCACTTAAACCCCTCCTCCTGCCCAGACCAATTTTCAGCCTTTTTCAGCGCTGATGCACTTTGAATGACAATTGCGCGGTCGTACAACGCTGCACCCAAATGACCTTTTTTATCATCTTTTTATCACACACATAGAACTTTCTTACGGTGGTATTCCATCACCTCGGGGATTTTTACTTTTTTGCTAAAGAAATGAAAAGAAAAAAAACACGGAAAAATTTGAATAAATAAATAAATCACGTTTTATAGTTTGTTATACAATTTTGCAAACAGGTCATTTTTCTCCTTCATTGATATGAGATGAGGTGGCACTGGTGGGCACTGATAGGCTGCCCAGGTGGGCACTGATAGGCACAGATAAGTGGCACTGATGGGGACAGATAAGACAGCACTGATGGGGAATGATAAGGTGGCACTGATGGGGACAGATAAGGCGGCACTGAAGGGGACAGATAAGGCGGTACTGATGGGGACAGATAAGGCGGTACTGATGGGGACAGATAAGGCGGCACTGATGGGGACAGATAAGGCGGTACTGATGGGGACAGATAAGGCGGCACTGATGGGGACAGATAAGGCAGCACTGATGGGGACAGATAAGGCGGTACTGATGGGGACAGATAAGGCGGCACTGATGGGGACAGATAAGGCGGTACTGATGGGGACAGATAAGGCGGCACTGATGGGGACAGATAAGGCGGCACTGATGGGGACAGATAAGGCGGTACTGATGGGGACAGATAAGGCGGCACTGATGGGGACAGATAAGGCGGCACTGATGGGGACAGATAAGGCGGGGTACTGATGGGGACAGATAAGGCGGCACTGATGGGGACAGATAAGGCGGCACTGATGGGGACAGATAAGGCGGTACTGATGGGGACAGATAAGGCGGCACTGATGGGGACAGATAAGGCAGCACTGATGGGGACAGATAAGGCGGTACTGATGGGGACAGATAAGGCGGCACTGATGGGGACAGATAAGGCGGTACTGATGGGGACAGATAAGGCGGCACTGATGGGGACAGATAAGGCAGCACTGATGGGGACAGATAAGGCAGTACTGATGGGGACAGATAAGGCGGTACTGATGGGGACAGATAAGGCGGTACTGATGGGGACAGATAAGGCAGCACTGATGGGGACAGATAAGGCGGTACTGATGGGGACAGATAAGGCGGCACTGATGGGGACAGATAAGGCGGCACTGATGGGGACAGATAAGGCGGTACTGATGGACACAGATGAGGCGGTACTGATGGTGACAGATAAGGTGGCACTGATGGGGACAGATGAGGCGGTATTTATGGGCACAGATAAAGTGGCACTTATGGGCACAGATGAGGCGTACTGATGGGCACAGATAAGGCGGTACCGATGGGCGCAGAAGAGGCGGTACTGATGGGCACAGAAGAGACAGTACTGATGGGCACAGATGAGGCGGTACTAATGGTGACAGATAAGGTGGCACTGATGGGGACAGGTGAGGCGATACTGATGGGCACAGATAAGGCGGTACTGATGGGGACAGATAAGGTGGCACTGATGGGCACAGATAAGGTGGCACTGGTGGGCACAGATGAGGCGGTACTTATGGGCACAGATAAGGTGTACTGATGGGCACAGATGAGGCGTACTGATGGGCACAGATAAGGTGGCACTGATGGGGACAGATAAGGCGGTACTGATGGGCACAGATAAGGTGGTACTGACAGGTGGCACAGATGGGTGTTACTGATAGGTACCACTGATGGCATTTATGGACACTGGTAGGTGAATTTTATGGGCGACGCTGGTAGGGGGCACTGATGGGCGGCACTGTGGGCACTGATGGGTGGCACTGGTGGGCACTGGAAGGCAGCACTGTTGTACACTGCTAGGTGGCACAAATGAGTAGACTCTCCCTGATGGGGACCGATGTCCCTCTAACAGCCGCCGGTTATCAGACTATCACACTATCAGCGTGAGGAGAAAAAATAGCCAGTTACCAGCTCTGTTTACATCACATGATCAGCTGTCATTGGCTGACAGCTGATCACGTGGTCAGCGGTCGGGATCGAGTCTCATTGACTCGTTGATCACAGAGCGCGCCGTGCACGCCCTGCAGGGGGGGGGGGCGCGCGGGCCGCTCGAGAACGGGAGGACGTTCATGGACGCCCTCCCCGCAATTCAGGTCCGCGCTGCAGCCGTCTTTCGGATCTGAAGAGGTTAAATCAGTATTTTTATTTTTTGCTAGAAAATTACTTGTATCCCCCAAACATTTTTTTTATTTTTTTAGCAGAGACCCTAGAGAATAAAATGGCAATCGTTGCAATTTTTTAGGTCACGCGGTATTTGCGCAGCAGTTTTGCAAACGCATTTTATTTGCAAAAAAAATTCACTTTCCGTGATAAAAACAAAAAAAACACAACATTTACCCCAATTTTTGGTATATTGCAAAAAACGCAAAAAACGCAAATAAACGCTACTGCAAAAACGTTAAAAAACGCTGAAAGGCTCCCTGCAAAGCTACTGGCGTTTTTATTACATTATTTTAACGCCTGAGCCTGAAAACGATCAGGGAGGAGATTATGGAAAAGGGATAAGAATACATTTTTTTTTCTCCGCCCCTTGCGCTTCTCGCGGCTCGCCTTCGACATAAACGATCTCCTCAATCTACACCTGTGCTCCATGTCGGCGGTGACTCCCACCCCACCCGCCGTTCTCTTCCCATCCTCCTCTCCCTCTCGCCTTTCCTATCGCCCCCTCCCCCCACCGGCCCTTCCTGGCCCCTCTTCCTCCAAACAAGTTATCATCGCAGGTGCCCGTCAATTTGTCAGCTTTAATTGGATGGGATCGGCGGCGGGCGAGAGCAGCTGCCAGCAGCCTGGAAACTGACAGATCCATCCTTTTCCCCAGCTTTGGCGTTCGAGAAAAAAAAAACAAGGTGACCCCTCGCCGCGCATCAAAAGGCTCAGGAGGCGAGAATTACGCGCGCTGATTGATTCTGATCTCCCCTCCGCGCGTTCCCCCGGCTCTTTAATGGACCCTAACAAGCCTTCAGCTGCCACGGCGGACTGGGAACCGACAGGTTAAAACGCGCAAATCCCATTAGAGCCGCCAACGGTAACATGACTTATTAGCGCCGGGGGTCGTATTTTCACTTTCTTTGCGTTTCTTTGCGTTTTTTTTTTTTGCCAGCGTGCAGGTCGACTGATTCCACTTATCAGTACCCCGGCTCTTGCATCCAAAACGAAAATGATTGGATAGGCGCGGATGGGCGATAAAATCGCCGGCGGCCCCCAAAATCCACCAAAGTTTGAAGAGTCAATTGACTACAAATGGCCAAAAATTGATACTTTATTAACCACTTAAGCCCCGGACCATTATGCAGGTAAAAGGACCGGGCCAGTTTTTGCGATTCGGCACTTTGTCATTTTAACTGACAATTGCGCGGTCGTGCGACGTGGCCCCCAAACAAAATTGGCGTCCTTTTTTTTCCACAAATAGAGATTTCTCTGCGGTTTTTATTTTTTTGCGCCATAAACAAAAAAAACAGAGCGACAATTTAGAAAGAAAAGCAATATTTTGTACTTTTTTGCTATAATAAATATCCCCAAAAAATCCATAACCCTCAGTTTAGGCCGATACGTATTCTTGGTAAAAAAAAAAAAAAAAATCGCAATAAGTGTTTACTGATTGGTTTGCGCAAAAGTTATAGCGTCTACAAAATAGGGGATAGTTTTACGGCATTTTTATTATCATTTTTTTTTACTACTGGCGGCGATTTTTATCAGGACTGCGACATTGCGGCGGACACATCTTTTGCCGCAATTTTGCGACCATTCACATTTATACGGCGATCAGTGCTAAAAAAATGCACTGATTACTGTTTAAATGACACTGACAGGCAAGGGGTTAACCACAAGGTTTAGGAGGGTGTCTATGGGAAAGTTTGACCGTTCTTCCAGGAGAGCCCTTGTGAGGTCAGGGACTGATGTGGATGAGAAGGCCTGGTTTGCAGTCTCTAATTCATCCCAAAGGTCTTCTATTGGGTTGAGGTCAGGACTCTGTGCAGGCCAGTCAACTTCCTCCACCCCAAACTCGCTCATCCATGTCTTTATGGACCTTGCTTTGTACACTGTTCCAAATCATTTGGTGGAGCGGGGATTATAGTGTGGGGTTGTTTTTCAGGGGTTGGGCTTGACCCCTTAGCTCCAGTGAAGGCATAGGCGTGCGCACAGGGTGTGCCAGGTGTGCCCAGGCACACCCTAATCCAGTGATGGCGAACCTTGGCACTCCAGATGTTTTGGAACTACATTTCCCATGATGCTCAACTACACTGCAGAGTGCATCAGCATCATGGGAAATGTAGTTCCAAAACATCTGGGGTGCCAAGGTTCGCCATCACTGCCCTAATCACTCTGTGCAGAACAGATTCCCCTACTGACCTGGTTCCCCCTCCTTCCCCCCACAGCATTTCAGGCTTCCCTCCTCTCCCACCAGTTGTTGCTGTGAATGTTTTAGGATGAGTGAGGGAAGGGGCCAGTAAATATGCCATTTACCGTCCTCTTCCCTTTCTGAATGAACATGGTAAGTGATCGGTAGAGTGTTTGAGCTTTGGGGTGCACACCCTAATGCCAAAGGCTGCGCACACCTATGAGTGAAGGGAACTCTTAAGGCGTCGGCATACCAAGTAATTTTGGACAATTTCATGTTCCCAACTTTGTGGGGACAGTTTGGGGACGGCCCCTTCCTGTTCCAACATGACTGGGCACCACAAAGCAAGATCCATAAAGACATAGATGAGCAAGTTTGGGGTGGAGGAACCTGATTGGCCTGCACAGAGTCCCGACCTCAACCCGATAAAACACATTTGGGATGAATTAGAGTGGAGACTGTGAGCCAGGCCTTCTCGCCCAACATCAGTCCCTGACCTTGCAAAATGTGCTTTTGGAATCAAACATTCCCATAGACGCACTCCTAAACCTTGTGGACGGCCTTCCCAGAAGAGGTGAAGCTGTTATAGCTGCAAAGGGCGGGGCCAACTCAATATTGAACCCTATGAACTAAGACTGGGACATCATTAAAGTTCACAAGCCTGTAAAGGCAGGTGTCCCAATACTTTTGGTAATATAGCTGAAAGGCCAATTAAAAGGCAAAATAACAAAACCAGCTTTTGCTGCATTGTTCGGCTTCAATCCTGAGGTTTTTCCCCGCAGTCCTTCTTTTCTGCAACAAGACGCTCAGCATCCTTCAATAGTGTTGCTCACGAATATTCGCATTGCGAATATTCGCTACGAATATTGCTTATTCGAGTATTCGCGAATAACTCGAATATTGCGGCGAATATTCGTATTTTTTTTGGATAAAATATCACGAATATTCGATATTAGCGAATATTCGCGAATATTCTTCTATATATTCGCGCAATATCGCAAAATCGAATATGGCGTATTCCGCTCAACACTATCCTTCAACCCACTTCCTATGAGCCCATATCATCCCGGACGAGCCCCCAACCAAAAAGGGCGGGGCCAACTCAATATCGAACCCCACAGACCAAGACTGGGAGGCCATTAAAGTTCGTGTTGCGTGTAAAGGCCGGCGTCCCAATACTTTTGGTAATATAGTGCATTTTGGAATTTGTGGCTGGAGTTCTGCTTTAAAGATACGCGATTTTTGTTTTGAAGCCTTCTAAACGCATTTTTACCGGTCGGATTCAGTTGATGAAGAGATATTTTGCCGATGCGTAGGATTTCCTGTTCTTCGGCGGGGAAATATAGGTCAGAGGAGCGTTGCGGGCATTTGTGATGCGGTGAATGTTTGACACTCTCGACGTGGTGAGTCAATTTTTTTTTGATGATTCCCTGTGGAGACCACTGACTCTGGATTGCCGAAGCTCATGTTCTGCACATCAAACTTTACCGAAACCTTAACCCTTTCCTATTATCCACAGAGTGACCCCCCCCCCCCCCCCCCCTACACCGGCTCTTGTGATAGGCTGAACACTGATCCTATCTACTATCATACCAGCTGGTTTAGAGGGGGCGGGACCGCGTTACTGCGCCGCCGCCGAACACAGACCCAGCCAGCTCTGTGATACACGGAGTAATGGCGGCGATCAGCGATTTTTATCGTGACTGCGACGTTATGCCGGACGCATCGGACACTTTAGCCGCTATTTTGGGACCATTCACATTTATACAGCGATCAGTGCTATAAAAATGCACTGATTACCGTGTAAATGACACTGGCAGTGAAGGGGTTAACCACTAGGGGGCTAGGAAGGGGTTAGAATCACTTCCTAGGACACACTTAAAGCGGGGGTTCACCCTAAAACTATTTTCTAACATTACAATGAGCTCACGCTCTACATTGACGCGATGTCAAATTTTTTTTTTTTTTTTGCTGTACATACCTTCGTACGGCTATTTTCCCCCACGGCTTCCGGGTAGTGAATCCCGCGGGAGTGGGCGTTCGTATCCAGCAGGTGATTGACGTGATGACAAAAACGACCCCCCCCCGTCGCATAAGGTGCGTCACGGGTTGCAGAAAGAAGCCGAACGGCGGTGCGCAGGCGCCGTATAGCGCCGACTCGCCGTTTGGCATAGTGTCAATGTAGAGAGTGAGCTCATTGTAATGTTAGAAAATAGTTTTTAGGTTGAACCCCCGCTTTAAGGCTGCATTCACACCTAAGCGTAGGCGATTTGCGGCGTTTTTTACCGCGATTTGCCGTGACAAATTCTAGCGTTTTTTTTACCGCAATTTGCCGTTTTTTTACCGTGGTTTTGTACAGGTCATTGGCACCAATGAAAAACGCCCAAGCCGCCCGATTCACGCGACAAAAAAGGGTCCGGGACTTGTTTGAGCTTCAGGCGTTCGGCGTTCGTTCGGCGTTCGGCGTTTTGCAGTGGAGATGTGAATCTTCTCCATAGAGAATAATGTTATTTTTCCCCTCTAGCGTCTTTGAGCGTCGCGCTTCAGGTGACAAAACACTCAGGTGTGAATGCAGCCTAAGTGTGTCCTAGAAAGTGATTCTAACTGTGTGGGGGCGGGGCTTACTGTGACACGACACTGATCGCTGCTCCCGATGAGAGGGAGCAGACAATCAGTGTCTTGTCACTAGGCAGAACCCGGGAGATGCCTTGTTTACAATGGCATCCCCCCGTTCTGCCGCTCTGTGGACATCGAGTCCGCGGGTCTCGCGGGCACAGTCACGGAGACCGCGGCAGATTCAAAGCAACGTATATATACGTAAATGGTCCCAATAAATGTATTTTTTAACCGCTTGCCGACTGCCTCACGCACTTATACATCAGCAGAATGGCACGGGCAGGCAAAGCAACTTATAAATGTGGACTCGATCGCCGCTGGTGTCCCGCGATCGGGTCACAGAGCTGAAGAATGGGGAGAGGTGAGTGTAAACAAACCTCTCCCCGTGCTTCCTAGTGAGCCCGTCACTGATCGTCTGTTCCCTGTCATAGGGAACGACGATCAGTGACGTCACATGCCCAGCCATGCCCCCCTACAGTAAGAAACACACACTAGGCCACACTTAACCCCTTCAGCGCCCCCTACAGGTTAACCCCATTCACTGCCATTGTCATTTTCACAGTAATCAGTGCATTTTTATAGCACTGTTTGGTCCCAAAATAGTGTCAAAAGTGTCCGCCATAATGTCGCAGTCACGATAAAAATCGCTGATCGTCGCCATTACTAGAAAAAAAAAAATATTAATAAAAAATGCCATAAAACGATCCCCTATTTTGTAAACGCTATAACTTTTGTGCAAACCAATCAATAAACGCTTATTGCGATTTTTTTTACCAAAAATATGTAGAAGAATACGTATCGGCCTAAATTGAGGGAAAAAAATGTTTTTATATATATATTTTTGGGGGATATTTATTATAGCAAAAAGTAAAAAATATAGATTTAATTTTTTTCGAAATTGTCGCTCTATTTTTGTTTATAGCGCAAAAAATAAAAACGCAGAGGTGATCAAATACCACCAAAAGAAAGTTCTATTTGTGGGGAAAAATAGGACGCCAATTTTGTTTGGAAGCCACGTCGCACGACCGCGCAATTGTCAGTTAAAGCGACGCAGTGCCGAATCGCAAAAAGTGGCCAGGTCCTTTACCTGCATAATGGTCCGGGGCTGAAGTGGTTAAAAAGAAAAAGAAGTGAACAGTGCAATGCCCCGCAATCAGCACATCGGCACCGCTGTAACGCAGCGTCTGGTGTGAATAGGCGCTAGGGTTCTCTGCAGGTAAAGAAATGGCCAATTCATGGCCCATAGGCTTAGCGCCTGTGTGAATGAGGCCTAAAACAAAAAAATAAAGTTTTGCCTTTAGTTATTTTTTAACCACTTGCCCTGAATCTCTAACAGGTCGGCCGCCCCTTTCCTCGTTCCCCGCGCTCGCTCCCGAGCACGCAGTGGGGAACTACTGTGCTGGCTGTGTCCCCTGGACACAGCCAAACACAGATCGCGGTAAATAGCCAATCACAGCGATTTGGGAAAAAAAATAAAAAAGGGACCAATCTGTGCCCCCAGGACCATCTGTGCCCCCCAGGACCACCTGTGCCCCCCAGGACCACAGTGCCCCCCAGTACCACTGTGTGCCCACCAGTACCACCCTGTGCCCATCAGTACCACCATGCCCACCAGTACCACCGTGCCAACCAGTACCCACCGTGCCCACCAGTACCACCGTGCCCACCAGTACCACTGTGCCCATCAGTGCCCACCTGTGCCACCATTACCACCGTGCCCATCAGTGCCCATCTGTGCCACCAGTACCACCTGTGCCCAGTGCCCATCTGCCACCTCAGTGCCCACCTGTTCCGCAGTCAATCAGTGCACATCAGTACCCATTTCATCAGTACCCATCTCAGTGCCATCTGTGCCGCCTCATTATTGCCATCTGTGCCGCCTCATTAGTGCCATCTGTGCCGCCCAATTAGTGCCCACCTGTGTCCACCAGTACACAGGCCTCATCGGAGCACATCAGTACCCATCTCATCAGTACCCATCTCCGTGCCATCTGTGCCGCCTCAGTGCCATCTGTGCCATTACAGGCAGCTTTTGTTTGAATAGCTGTTTTCCCCACCGCGCCGTGTATAGACACTCCCCCTTGCTCGGGATTGGACGGATCTGTCCAATCCCGAGCAAGGGGGAGTGTCTTTTACACGGCGCGGCAGGGAAAGCAGCTATTCAAACGAAAGCTGCCTGTAATGTTCCCCGCACAGTGATTAACGTGGCTACGGCGGCGGCATCATCATTTAGGTACGTTTAGGGGACATGCCTGCATATGTTTGGGGACATGGCTGGATATATGTGGGGTGACATGGCTGCATATATGGGGGACATGGCTGCAATATGTGGGGGGACATGGCTGCATATATGTGCACAGATAAAACATTTCCAAAATATAGATAAATATCTCCAACGTAAATGTCCATCAGCATATGGGTGAGTTCATCGATATATATTCCCACAGGTGCCAAAATCACACGGTTGGAAAAGTGTGGTATAGAAAGAACCTCCACCGAAGTCATATAAAGCCTCTTACCAGACGGACATATATTATGGGCATAATATGATTAATGCTGCTCCTTAGCAATCAGGGAGAGATCCAATGCGGACAGCCTGGTTGTCAGATTTAGGTATGAGGTGTCTCCGAATTATCCACAGACATAAAAGGACAAGAAGCCTCACATAGCATAAAATCCTTATTTATTTGAATAAAACAAAAAGTCTTGCACTTACATCAAGTTGCAGAAATCAAGGCGAAAAAACACATCAGCCGGCCGGCTTGAATACACAGCCCGTATTCCGGGTAGAGAGATGGAAAACACGCGGTGACGTCAGAACGTTCTGACGTCACCGCGTGTTTTCCATCTCTCTACCCGGAATACGGGCTGTGTATTCAAGCCGGCCGGCTGATGTGTTTTTTCGCCTTGATTTCTGCAACTTGATGTAAGTGCAAGACTTTTTGTTTTATTCAAATAAATAAGGATTTTATGCTATGTGAGGCTTCTTGTCCTTTTATGTCTGTGGATAATTCGGAGACACCTCATACCTAAATCTGACAACCAGGCTGTCCGCATTGGATCTCTCCCTGATTGCTAAGGAGCAGCATTAACCATATTATGCCCATAATATATGTCCGTCTGGTAAGAGGCTTTATATGACTTCGGTGGAGGTTCTTTCTATACCACACTTTTCCAACCGTGTGATTTTGGCACCTGTGGGAATATATATCGATGAACTCACCCATATGCTGATGGACATTTACGTTGGAGATATTTATCTATATTTTGGAAATGTTTTATCTGTGCACATGCTGAATTAGCTAAACCACTTAGATAACATTTATCTGTATACATGTTATAATAGCCGTTTGGAGTTATTTACATGTAATTTTCAGCGCAATCTCATTTTTTGGTTACAGTATTCTTGTGTTGTATAACACTTTTATGATCGCAGCTATTTTTGATTGTACTAATGAGCGCAATTTAACCTTTTCCATGGCTGCATATATGTGGGGGACATGGCTGCATATATGTGCGTATATGTGGGGCCCCTTACACAACTTCAGGCATGGGCCCCCTGGGACCTTATTTTTTTTTTTTATAAAAGGAAATTACAAAAAAAGGGGGCTTTCCATTCGGGACCTCTGGGCCCTTTAATAAAAAGAAACCTCTGGGCCCTTTAAAAAAAAAAAAGAAAGAAAGAAAAAAATATATATATAAAAAATAAATAAACATTTATATATAAAAAAAAAACACATAGGGCCCTGGGGACCTCTGAGCCCTTTAATAAAAATACATCTATATATTAAAAAAAAGAAATAAAATATAAAAAAGTAAAAAAATTATAAAAAAGGAGGATTGGGGACCTCTGGGCCCTTTAATAATATATATATATATATATATAAATATAAAAATAAAAAAATATATAAAACTTATATTTTTTTTAGGGTGGTTCCCATCTGGGCCCCTGGGGACCCCCGGGCCCCTTACAGGTGTAATGCCTGTACCCCCCTGATGGCGGCCCTGCATAGCTGCATATGTTTGGAGACATGGCTGCATATATGGGGGACATGGCTGCATATGTTTGGGGACATGGCTGCATATGTGGGAGAAATGGCTGCATATGTGGAGGGACATGGCTGCATTTGGGGACACATTTGAAAAAAAAAGTATCGGTATTCGGTATCGGCGAGTACATGAAAAAAAGTATCGGTACTTGTACTCTGTCCTAAAAAAGTGGTATCGGGACAACCCTAATTTGCACTATAGCTTGTAGACTCTAAAACTTTCACACAGACCAAAAAATTTCCAAAAACTTTGGGTTATTTTTATCAAAGACGTGTAGCAGTATAAATTATGGCCAAAATTTAGGAAGAAACATTAATAATTTGCAAAATTTTATCACAGAAACTAAGAAAAAAATCATTTTTTTTTTATTAATAGCGCAAAAAAATAAAAACCCTAGAGGTGATCAAATACCACCAAAAGAAAGCTCTATTTGTGGGGAAAAAAAGACAAAAAAATCATTTGGGTACAGTGTTGCATGACTGAGTAATGGTCATTCAAAGTGTAAGAGCGCTGAAAGCTGAAAATTGGTCTGGTCAGGAGGGTGTTTAACCACTTCCATACCGGCCTATAGGGGAATCACGTCATGGTGATCCCCTTGCCGATGAGACAGGACGTTGCACAACGTCCTGTCTTCACGGCGTTCTAGGGCGCGCGCGCGCGCGCCGCGGCACCACCCGCGATCCCGCGCGCGTGCCCGACGGCCGTGATTGCCGCCGGGCACCCGCGATTTCCGGAAATCACGGCAGGAGTGTGGATCTGTGTGTGTAAACACACAGATCCACCTCCTGTCAGCGGTGAGGAGACTGATGTGTGTTCCCAGTACAGAGGAACACACATAGATCTCCTCCCCCTGTGAGTCCCCCTCCCCCTACAGTTAGAACATACTTTAGGACACATTTTAACCCCTTCAGCGCCCCCTAGTGTTAACCCCTTCCCTGCCAGTCACATTTACACAGTAATTAGTGCAGTTTTATAGCAATAATCGCTGTGTAAATGTGAACGGTCCCAAAAACGTGTCAAAAGTGTCCGATATGTCCGCCGCAACGTCACGGTCACAAAAAAAAAACGCAGATCCCCGCCATTACTAGTAAAAAAAATTAAATAAAAATGCCATAAATCTATCACCTATTTTGTAGACGCTATAACTTTTGCGCAAACCAATCAATATACGATTATTGCGTTTTTTTTTTTACCAAAAATACGTAAAATACGTATCGGTCTAAACTGAGGGGAAAAAAAGTTTTTTTTAAAAAAATATTGTGAGATGTATTAAATAAAAAGGAAAAAATATTGTGTTTTTTTTTAAATTGTCGCTCTTCTTTTGTTTATAGCACAAAAAATAAAAACCGCAGACATGATCAAATACCACCAAACGAAAGCTCTATTTGTGTGGGGAAAAAAACATAATGATTTAATTTGGGTACAGTATTGCCTGACCGCGCAATTGTCATTCAAAGTGCAACAGCGCTGAAAACTAAAAATTGGTCTGGGCAGGAAGGGGGTGAAAATGCCCTGTATGGAAGGGGTTAAGTGCCCAGTATGGAAGTGGTTAAACACATAAAGGAGGCCCTTAAAGACAGGGCCCGTTGTAAAGCTGTGTGACCCGGTACTATGATGCTCCTGTACACCTGCGTGTTACCACACCAATGTTTTTGTGAGAGAATAGCGTAATGACGTCACCATCGGGGTCACAAGGCCGCACGGGTCACCCTGCAGGTGTCGGGTTCTCAACAGACCTGACACACTTCCCCCCCCAGCTGTAAATATATGGGATTCAAATTGTATTTAAAAAAAGATTTAAAAGACGCTGACTGGAGCCTTCCTCGGCCTACCAGCAGGCACAAAGCCTTTGTTTGAAATAAAAACAGGAAGCAGATGTAGGCGCGGGGGGTCACCATGTCCTTTATCACTTGTCAGCCAGGTCTGAGGGAACAGGAAACATCAAAATGTCTGTCAGGCTTCACAACTCAGGCTCGGGCCTACCTCAGGGGGGCAGCCATGCTGTGGAAAAAAGGAGGGAGATTGGGGGAGGCCTCGTAAATCACTCTGAGGGAGATCTTCATGAGACTTCAGACACAAAACATTTCTGTTCACGCACCGCAGAGACAGATGTAGTGTTACAAACAAGGGGCCACCATTTTTTCATGTCAGCTACAAACATTTACTTCATATAACAGGCCGCTGTCGGCAACCTATAAAGTGTAAACAGTTTAAAAGCCAATTTTTTTTAGGCTGCGTTCACGTTATAGTGTTTTGGAAACATGCTAAAAATATCACACTGCAAATATGCGCATTTTTGTGTGTTATCGCGCCACGCGCATTGGGGCAGCCCATTCATTTTAATACATTGCCCCGTGCGTGACAAACACAGAGCTTCACACGTTTTCTTTTTTCGTTTGTGCTTGTCGCAATGTTTTGTGTAAAAAAATCCACATCTGTTTTGCTGCATTTGGAGGCGACATTAACACCACACGTGGGAAACGTGTTTTACAAGTGTTTTTTTAATGCTTTTTGAATCAACTTGATTAACCACTTGACTACCGGGCACTTCACCCCCTTCCCGCCCAGACCAATTTTCAGCTTTTAGCGCAGACACACTTTGAATGACAATTGCGCGGGCGTGCTATGCTGTACCCAAATGAAATTGTTTTTGTTTTTTTCACAAAAATAGTGCTTTCTTTTGGTGGTATTTAATCACTGCTGTTTTTTTTTTTTTTGCAAAAAAAAAGATCAAAAATGTGGTAAAAAAATAAATAAAAACTGTTTCATAGTTTGTTATAAGAAAAAAGGTATTTTTTTTCCTTTATTGATATGTGCTGATGAGGCTGCATTGATGAGCACTGATGGGCACCGATAGGCGGCACTGATAGGCTGCATTGATAGGCACTGATAATGCAGCTTACACACAACCGTTTTTAATGATGGGAACTGATAGGCAGCACTGATGGGCACTGATAAAGTGGCATTGATAAGCACTGATGAGGTGGCACTGAAGGGGACTGGTAGGTGGCACTGAAGGGCACTGATAGGTGGTACTGATAAGCAGCACTGATCGGTGACACTAAGGCCGCGTACACACGATCAAATTTATCTGCTGAAACTGGTCCGACGGACCGTTTCAGCAGACATCTCCGATCGTGTGTATGGGCTAGCGGACATGTTTTCCCATCGGACAAATTTCAAAGCATGCTTTGAAATTTGTCCGCCGGAGACATGTCGTCGGATATGTCCGCTGGTTAGTACACTAACCAGCGGACAGAAATCTCCGCGCATGCGTCGAATGTATTCGACGCATGCATAGAAGTATTTTACTTCCTGGAGTGGTGACGTAGCGACGTCAACGTCACCGCCACGTCACCGCGTCCTCGGCCCGAGAGTGTATACACCATAGGACCAAAATCCGTTGAGACATGTCCGCTGCAAGCGGTCCGTCGGACATGTTTGAGCGGACATGTCTCATCGTGTGTACGCGGCCTAATAGGCAGCACTGATGAGGCACTGATGGGCATTGATGGGTGGAACAGGTGGGACAGTCCCGCATTTTGCAGGTCTGTCTCAGGTCCCGGGCACCTTTATTCCAGGACAATACAGTGTCCCAGAATGAAACTGACACAGCCAACCCCCCCCCCCCCCCCGGGCCAATCTGATGCCCCCAAAAAGGCCGCTACATCACTGCTTTACTCACTGACAGGACTTGTCCTGGCCGGGGAATGCCACCTCTTGTGTCCATTCACTGTGCTGTGATTCGTTACAGCACAAGCTCATTTTTTGATAGGGCAGTTTGGAAATGTGGTCACCCTAGGGAAAAGGTAGGTGGCACTGTGGGCACTGGTAGGTGGCACTGTGGGCATAGGTAGGTGGTACTGGTGGCTACTGACAGCTGGCACTAATGGGCACTGATGAGGCAGCGTTTTGGAAAGTATGAGCTTGTGTACTTTTTGTACAATGTAATATAAGGACACGTCTAAACAATCCATTGAGTTGTAACCGATCAGACAGGCTCTTGTACCACATTGCTGAAGGAAGATCTAAAAGTTGATTGTACAATCAGATTGTATAGTGTATGGTCAGGTTTATATTTACCAGTATCAATGCAGCGTGGGGTCCTTCCATACAAACTGTTCAGTTTCTATCCGGTCAGGCAGGCGGTGTGCCGGGAGGGCCGCGCTGGGATCTAGATAGGAGAGTTGTGCGATGGCGGTAACCTTTAATGTACAAGTCGGCGCTACACGCTCATTGGCAGCTCCCCACAGATCTGACTTTTCTGTGAGTTTAGACGTGGCGCCCTTTTACAGCGCAACATCGTAATTCCTCTGGTGTTCTATCGAGCGATATAAAAACTTTTCCATCAATAGTTTCTGTGGTGCGAGACGAGATCTGAGAGAAGAACAAAGAGTAATTACCGGAAAAATATAAATCTCCTACCGCACCCGATTCCCTCTCTTCTCTCTCTTTGTGTCTTTATCACCTTCCCTCCATCTATTTCATCCTCTGCATCTCTCTTACCTTCTCTCCATCTATTTCATCCTCTGCATCTCTCTTACCTTCTCTCCATCTATTTCATCCTCTGCATCTCTCTCACCTTCTCTCCATCTATTTCATCCTCTGCATCTCTCTTACCTTCCCTCCATCTATTTCATACTCTGCATCTCTCTTACCTTCCCTCCATCTATTTCATACTCTGCATCTCTCTTACCTTCTCTCCATCTATTTCATCCTCTGCATCTCTCTTACCTTCCCTCCATCTATTTCATCCTCTGCATCTCTCTTACCTTCTCTCCATCTATTTCATCCTCTGCATCTCTCTTACCTTCCCTCCATCTATTTCATCCTCTGCATCTCTCTTACCTTCTCTCCATCTATTTCATCCTCTGCATCTCTCTTACCTTCTCTCCATCTATTTCATCCTCTGCATCTCTCTTACCTTCTCTCCATCTATTTCATCCTCTGCATCTCTCTTACCTTCCCTCCATCTATTTCATACTCTGCATCTCTCTTACCTTCCCTCCATCTATTTCATCCTCTGCATCTCTCTTACCTTCTCTCCATCTATTTCATCCTCTGCATCTCTCTTACCTTCTCTCCATCTATTTCATCCTCTGCATCTCTCTTACCTTCTCTCCATCTATTTCATCCTCTGCATCTCTCTTACCTTCCCTCCATCTATTTCATCCTCTGCATCTCTCTTACCTTCCCTCCATCTATTTCATCCTCTGCATCTCTCTTACCTTCTCTCCATCTATTTCATCCTCTACATCTCTCTTACCTTCTCTCCATCTATTTCATCCTCTGCATCTCTCTTACCTTCTCTCCATCTATTTCATCCTCTGCATCTCTCTTACCTTCCCTCCATCTATTTCTCTTACCTTCTCTCCATCTATTTCATCCTCTGCATCTCTCTTACCTTCCCTCCATCTATTTCATCCTCTGCATCTCTCTTACCTTCTCTCCATCTATTTCATACTCTGCATCTCTCTTACCTTCTCTCCATCTATTTCATCCTCTGCATCTCTCTTACCCTCCCTCCATCCTCTGCATCTCTCTTACCTTCCCTCCATCTATTTCATCCTCTGCATCTCTCTCACCTTCTCTCCATCTATTTCATCCTCTGCATCTCTCTTACCTTCTCTCCATCTATTTCATCCTCTGCATCTCTCTTACCCTCCCTCCATCCTCTGCATCTCTCTTACCTTCCCTCCATCTATTTCATCCTCTGCATCTCTCTCACCTTCTCTCCATCTATTTCATCCTCTGCATCTCTCTCACCTTCTCTCCATCTATTTCATCCTCTGCATCTCTCTTACCCTCCCTCCATCCTCTGCATCTCTCTCACCTTCTCTCCTTCTATTTCATCCTCTGCATCTCTCTTACCTTCTCTCCATCTATTTCATCCTCTGCATCTCTCTCACCTTCTCTCCATCTATTTCATCCTCTACATCTCTCTTACCTTCTCTCCATCTATTTCATCCTCTGCATCTCTCTTACCTTCCCTCCATCTATTTCATCCTCTACATCTCTCTTACCTTCTCTCCATCTATTTCATCCTCTGCATCTCTCTTACCTTCTCTCCATCTATTTCATCCTCTGCATCTCTCTTACCTTCCCTCCATCTATTTCATCCTCTACATCTCTCTTACCTTCTCTCCATCTATTTCATCCTCTGCATCTCTCCTACCTTCTCTCCATCTATTTCATCCTCTGCATCTCTCTCACCTTCTCTCCATCTATTTCATCCTCTACATCTCTCTTACCTTCTCTCCATCTATTTCATCCTCTGCATCTCTCTCACCTTCTCTCCATCTATTTCATCCTCTACATCTCTCTTACCTTCTCTCCATCTATTTCATCCTCTGCATCTCTCCTACCTTCTCTCCATCTATTTCATCCTCTGCATCTCTCTTACCTTCTCTCCATCTATTTCATCCTCTTCATCTCTCTTACCTTCCCTCCATCTATTTCATCCTCTGCATCTCTCTCACCTTCTCTCCATCTATTTCATCCTCTGCATCTCTCCTACCTTCTCTCCATCTATTTCATCCTCTACATCTCTCTTACCTTCTCTCCATCTATTTCATCCTCTGCATCTCTCTCACCTTCTCTCCATCTATTTCATCCTCTACATCTCTCTTACCTTCTCTCCATCTATTTCATCCTCTGCATCTCTCTTACCTTCTCTCCATCTATTTCATCCTCTACATCTCTCCTACCTTCTCTCCATCTATTTCATCCTCTACATCTCTCCTACCTTCTCTCCATCTATTTCATCCTCTGCATCTCTCTCACCTTCTCTCCATCTATTTCATCCTCTACATCTCTCTTACCTTCTCTCCATCTATTTCATCCTCTACATCTCTCTTACCTTCTCTCCATCTATTTCATCCTCTGCATCTCTCTTACCTTCTCTCCATCTATTTCATCCTCTGCATCTCTCTTACCTTCCCTCCATCTATTTCATCCTCTGCATCTCTCTTACCTTCTCTCCATCTATTTCATCCTCTGCATCTCTCTTACCTTCTCTCCATCTATTTCATCCTCTGCATCTCTCTCACCTTCTCTCCATCTATTTCATCCTCTACATCTCTCTTACCTTCTCTCCATCTATTTCATCCTCTGCATCTCTCTTACCTTCCCTCCATCTATTTCATCCTCTGCATCTCTCTTACCTTCTCTCCATCTATTTCATCCTCTGCATCTCTCTCACCTTCTCTCCATCTATTTCATCCTCTACATCTCTCTTACCTTCTCTCCATCTATTTCATCCTCTACATCTCTTTACCTTCTCTCATCTATTTCATCCTCTGCATCTCTCTTACCTTCTCTCCATCTATTTCATCCTCTGCATCTCTCTTACCTTCCCTCCATCTATTTCATCCTCTGCATCTCTCTTACCTTCTCTCCATCTATTTCATCCTCTGCATCTCTCTTACCTTCTCTCCATCTATTTCATCCTCTGCATCTCTCTTACCTTCCCTCCATCTATTTCATCCTCTGCATCTCTCTTACCTTCCCTCCATCTATTTCATCCTCTGCATCTCTCTCACCTTCTCTCCATCTATTTCATCCTCTGCATCTCTCTTACCTTCTCTCCATCTATTTCATCCTCTGCATCTCTCTTACCTTCCCTCCATCTATTTCATCCTCTGCATCTCTCTTACCTTCTCTCCATCTATTTCATCCTCTGCATCTCTCTTACCTTCTCTCCATCTATTTCATCCTCTACATCTCTCTTACCTTCCCTCCATCTATTTCATCCTCTGCATCTCTCTTACCTTCTCTCCATCTATTTCATCCTCTGCATCTCTCTTACCTTCCCTCCATCTATTTCATCCTCTGCATCTCTCTTACCTTCTCTCCATCTATTTCATCCTCTGCATCTCTCTTACCTTCCTTCCATCTATTTCATCCTCTACATCTCTCTTACCTTCTCTCCATCTATTTCATCCTCTACATCTCTCTTACCTTCTCTCCATCTATTTCATCCTCTGCATCTCTCTTACCTTCTCTCCATCTATTTCATCCTCTGCATCTCTCTTACCTTCTCTCCATCTATTTCATCCTCTACATCTCTCTTACCTTCTCTCCATCTATTTCATCCTCTACATCTCTCTTACCTTCTCTCCATCTATTTCATCCTCTGCATCTCTCTTACCTTCTCTCCATCTATTTCATCCTCTGCATCTCTCTTACCTTCTCTCCATCTATTTCATCCTCTACATCTCTCTTACCTTCTCTCCATCTATTTCATCCTCTGCATCTCTCTTACCTTCCCTCCATCTATTTCATCCTCTACATCTCTCTTACCTTCTCTCCATCTATTTCATCCTCTGCATCTCTCTTACCTTCCCTCCATCTATTTCATCCTCTGCATCTCTCTCACCTTCTCTCCATCTATTTCATCCTCTGCATCTCTCTTACCTTCTCTCCATCTATTTCATCCTTTGCATCTCTCTTACCTTCTCTCCATCTATTTCATCCTCTGTATCTCTCTTACCTTCTCTCCATCTATTTCATCCTCTACATCTCTCTTACCTTCTCTCCATCTATTTCATACTCTGCATCTCTCTTACCTTCTCTCCATCTATTTCATCCTCTGTATCTCTCTTATACCTTCTCTCCATCTATTTCATCCTCTGTATCTCTCTTACCTTCCCTCCATCTGTTTCATCCTCTGCATCTCTCTTACCTTCCCTCCATCTATTTCATCCTCTACATCTCTCTTACCTTCCCTCCATCTATTTCATCCTCTGCATCTCTCTCACCTTCTCTCCATCTATTTCATCCTCTGCATCTCTCTCACCTTCTCTCCATCTATTTCATCCTCTGCATCTCTCTTACCTTCCCTCCATCTATTTCATCCTCTGCATCTCTCTTACCTTCTCTCCATCTATTTCATACTCTGCATCTCTCTTACCTTCCCTCCATCTATTTCATCCTCTGCATCTCTCTTACCTTCTCTCCATCTATTTCATCCTCTGTATCTCTCTTACCTTCTCTCCATCTATTTCATCCTCTGCATCTCTCTCACCTTCTCTCCATCTATTTCATCCTCTGCATCTCTCTTACCTTCCCTCCATCTATTTCATACTCTACATCTCTCTTACCTTCTCTCCATCTATTTCATCCTCTACATCTCTCTTACCTTCTCTCCATCTATTTCATCCTCTACATCTCTCTTACCTTCTCTCCATCTATTTCATACTCTGCATCTCTCTTACCTTCTCTCCATCTATTTCATCCTCTGTATCTCTCTTATACCTTCTCTCCATCTATTTCATCCTCTGTATCTCTCTTACCTTCCCTCCATCTGTTTCATCCTCTGCATCTCTCTTACCTTCCCTCCATCTATTTCATCCTCTGCATCTCTCTTACCTTCTCTCCATCTATTTCATCCTCTGCATCTCTCTTACCTTCTCTCCATCTATTTCATCCTCTGCATCTCTCTTACCTTCTCTCCATCTATTTCATCCTCTGCATCTCTCTTACCTTCCCTCCATCTATTTCATCCTCTGCATCTCTCTCACCTTCTCTCCATCTATTTCATCCTCTACATCTCTCTTACCTTCTCTCCATCTATTTCATCCTCTGCATCTCTCTTACCTTCCCTCTATCTATTTCATCCTCTGCATCTCTCTCACCTTCTCTCCATCTATTTCATCCTCTGCATCTCTCTTACCTTCCCTCCATCTATTTTATCCTCTGCATCTCTCTCACCTTCTCTCCATCTATTTCATCCTCTACATCTCTCTCACCTTCTCTCCATCTATTTCATCCTCTGCATCTCTCTTACCTTCCCTCCATCTATTTCATCCTCTACATCTCTCTTACCTTCTCTCCATCTATTTCATCCTCTGCATCTCTCTTACCTTCCCTCCATCTATTTCATCCTCTGCATCTCTCTTACCTTCTCTCCATCTATTTTATCCTCTGCATCTCTCTTACCTTCTCTCCATTTATTTCATCCTCTGCATCTCTCTCACCTTCTCTCCATCTATTTCATCCTCTACATCTCTCTCACCTTCTCTCCATCTATTTCATCCTCTGCATCTCTCTTACCTTCCCTCCATCTATTTCATCCTCTGCATCTCTCTTACCTTCCCTCCATCTATTTCATCCTCTACATCTCTCTTACCTTCTCTCCATCTATTTCATCCTCTACATCTCTCTCACCTTCTCTCCATCTATTTCATCCTCTACATCTCTCTCACCTTCTCTCCATCTATTTCATCCTCTACATCTCTCTTACCTTCTCTCCATCTATTTCATCCTCTACATCTCTCTTACCTTCTCTCCATCTATTTCATACTCTGCATCTCTCTTACCTTCTCTCCATCTATTTCATCCTCTGTATCTCTCTTATACCTTCTCTCCATCTATTTCATCCTCTGTATCTCTCTTACCTTCTCTCCATCTATTTCATCCTCTACATCTCTCTTACCTTCTCTCCATCTATTTCATCCTCTACATCTCTCTTACCTTCTCTCCATCTATTTCATCCTCTACATCTCTCTTACCTTCTCTCCATCTATTTCATCCTCTGCATCTCTCTTACCTTCTCTCCATCTATTTCATCCTCTGCATCTCTCTTACCTTCTCTCCATCTATTTCATCCTCTGCATCTCTCTTACCTTCCCTCCATCTATTTCATCCTTGCATTTCATCCTCTACATCTCTCTTACCTTCTCTCCATCTATTTCATCCTCTACATCTCTCTTACCTTCTCCCATCTATTTCATCCTCTGCATCTCTCTTACCTTCCTCCATCTATTTCATCCTCTGCATCTCTCTCACCTTATTTCATCCTCTACATCTCTCATCTCTCCACTATTTCATCCTCTACATCTCTCTTACCTTCTCTCCATCTATTTCATCCTCTGTACCTACCTTCTCTCTCTCTCCATCTATTTCATCCTCTGCATCTCTCTTACCTTCTCTCCATCTATTTCATCCTCTACATCTCTCTTACCTTCCCTCCATCTATTTTATCCTCTGCATCTCTCTCACCCATCCATCTATTTCTCTACATCTCTCTTACCTTCTCTCCATCTATTTCATCCTCTGCATCTCTCTTACCTTCCCTCCATCTATTTCATCCTCTGCTCTCTCTTCCTTCATCTATTTCATCCTCTGTCTCTCTTTACATCTATCTCTTTGCATCTCTCTTACCTTCTCTCCATCTATTTCATCCTCTGTATCTCTCTTACCTTCTCTCCATCTATTTCATCCTCTACATCTCTCTTACCTTCTCTCCATCTATTTCATACATCTCTCTCACCTTCTCTCCATCTATTTCATCCTCTGCATCTCTCTTACCTTCTCCCATCTATTTCATCCTCTGTATACCTTTCTCTCCATCTATTTCATCCTCTACATCTCTCTTACCTTCCCCCATCTGTTTCATCCATGCATCTCTCTTACCTTCCCTCCATCTATTTCATCCTCTACATCTCTCTTACCTTCCCTCCATCTATTTCATCCTCTGCATCCTCTGCATCCTCTGCATCTCTCTCACCTTATTTCATCTCTACTCTGCATCTCTCTTACCTTCCCCATCTATTTCATCCTCTGCATCTCTCTCACCTTCTCTCCATCTATTTCATACTACATCTCTCTCACCTTCTCTCCATCCTCTGCATCTCTCTTACCTTCCCTCCATCTATTTCATACTCTGTATCTCTCTTACCTTCTCTCCATCTATTTCATCCTCTGCATCTCTTCACCTTCTCTCCATCTATTTCATCTATTTCATCCTCTACATCTCTCTTACCTTCTCTACATCTATTTCTTACCTTGCCTCCATCTACCTACTACATCTCTCTTACCTTCTCTCCATCTATTTCATCCTCTACATCTCTCTTTCCTTCTCTATCTATTTCTCTACATCTCTCTTACCTTCCCTCCATACTTGCATCTCTCTCACCTTATTTCATCCTCTGTATCTCTCTTATACCTCTATCTATTTCTCTTACCTTCCCCCTCCATCTGTTTCATCCTCTGCATCTCTCTTACCTTCCCATCTATTATTTCATCCTCTACATCCTCTTATTTCCTCCATGCATCTCTCTTACCTTCCTCCATCTATTTCATCCTCTGCATCTCTCTTACCTTCTCTCCATCTACATCCTCTGCTCTCCATCTATTCATCTACATCCTCTGCATCTCTCTTACCTTCCCTCCATCTATTTCCTTCTCTCCATCTACCTTCTCTGCATCTCTCTTACCTTCCCTCTATCTACATCTCTGCATCTCTCTCACCTTCTCCCATCTATTTCATCCTCTGTATCCCTTACCTATTTTATCCTCTGCATCTCTCTCACCTTCTCTCCATCTATTTCATCTACATCCTCTGCATCTCTCTTACCTTCTCCATCTATTTCATCCTCTACATCTCTCTTACACCATCTATCTATTTCTCTGCTCCATCTATTTCATCCTCTGCATCTCTCTTACCTTCTCTCCATACTTTATCCTCTGCATCTCTCTTACCTTCTCTCCATTTATTTCATCCTCTGCATCTCTCTTACCTTCCCTCCATCTATTTCATCCTCTGCATCTCTCTTACCTTCCCTCCATCTATTTCATCCTCTACATCTCTTTACTTCTCTAATCTATTTTCATCCTCTGCATCTCTCCTACCTTCTCTACATCTATTTCATCCTCTACATCTCTCTTACCTTCTCTCCATCTATTTCATCCTCTACATCTCTCCTACCTTCTCTCCATCTATTTCATCCTCTGCATCTCTCTTACCTTCTCTCCATCTATTTCATCCTCTGCATCTCTCTCACCTTCTCTCCATCTATTTCATCCTCTACATCTCTGCATCTCTCTCACCTTATTTCATCCTCTTTCATCTCTCTCACCTTCTCTCCATCTATTTCATCCTCTGCATCTCTCTCACCTTCCCTCCATTATTTCATCTATTTCATCCTCTGCATCTCTCTCACCTTATTTCATCCTCTTTCATCTCTACATCTCTCCACTTCTATCTATTTCCTGTCTCTCGTACCTTCTCTCCATCTATTTCATCCTCTGCATCTCTCTTCCTTCTCTCCATCTATTTCATCCTCTACATCTCTCTTACCCTCACCCCCCCCCTTATTTATTTCTCATCTTTTTTTTCCTTCTGCTACTCTCTCTTCCCTTTTCTTTACCTTCCCCCATCTATTTCCTCCACATCCCTTACCTTCTCCCATCTATTTCACCCCTATCTCTCTTACCTTCCTACACCCCTTATTTTTACCTTCCTCCATCTATTTCCCCTGACCCCCCCTTTTCCTTTCATCTCTCTCACCTTCTCTTCATCTATTTCTTCTACATCTCTTCTCCTTCTCATCTACCCCTTTCTTTTCCTTATTTCCTATTTCATCCTCTGCCCTTTTGTTTCATCTCTACATCTCTCGCCTCCCTTTTCCTTTCCTTCTCTACACCTTTCTCCATCTACCCCCTACATCTTCACCTCTCACCACTCTCCATCTATTTCATCCCCTTTCCTTTCTTTCTCTCCCTTCTCCTTCACACATCCCCCATTGTCCCATCTATTTCTCCCCTATCTACCCTTCTCCCTATTTTCTTTCATGTCTCCTTACCTTCTCTCCATCTATTTCTTTCCTTCTCTTCCCTTCTTCACGCCATCTTCCCTTCTCTTCATCCTTTTCTCCTTGCTCCCCTTCTCCTTCACCCCATCTCTCTCACCTTCTCCCATCTACACACACACCCCACCTTTCTTCATCTATTTCACCTCCCCCTTTCCTTTCCTTCTCTTCCCTTCCCTTCACTACATACACTGCATTTCTTTCTCTTCTCTATTTTCTCCTCTGCCATTTTACCCTATTTCATCTCTGCAATACCTTTTCCCATCTATTTCCCCCACATCCTTTCCTTCTCTACATTCACACCTCCTTTCCTTTCCTTCTCCCCTACCTTTCTACATTCACCCCCATCTTTTACTTCTCTTCATCCCCTTCTCCTTAATCTCTCTCACCTTCCCCCATTGCTTATCTCTCTTACCTTCCCCATCTATTTCCTTCTCTCCCCTTATCTTCACACCCCCACCTCGCTCTTTCCTTTGCTCCTCTCACTCCTCCAATCCCCAATCCATTTTCCTTTCTTTTACATCTCTCTTGTTCTTCATCTATTTCATCCTCTGCTCTGTTTTCTCTGCTCATCTATTTCATCCTCTACATCTCTCTCACCTTCTCTCCATCTATTTCATCCTCTGTCTTTCTTTTGTACATCATCTTTACCTTCTCTCCATCTATTTCATCCTCTGTATCTACTTACCTTCTCTATCCTTCCCTTTTCTCTTACCTTCTCTCCATCTATTTCATCCTCTGGTCCACTACCTTCTCTTCATCTATTTCATCTCCCTCTCTACCTCCATCTCTTTGCTCATTCTCTCTTCTCCTCTTTCCTTACCTTCCCTTCATCTATTTCATACTCTGTCTTACCCTCTTCTCTCCTCTCTCTCTCTCTCTCTTTCTCTCTGCTCTTCTCTCCCTCTCCCTCCCTCCTTACCTTCTCTACATCTATTTCATCCTCTGTCTTTCTACCTTTCTATCTCCCCACCTCTACATCTCTCTTCCTTCTCCCATCTATTTCATCCTCTACATTCCCTACCTTCTCTCCATCTATTTCATCCTCTGTCTTCTCGTTCTCTCAATTTACCTCTCCCTCCTACCTTCTCTCCATCTATTTCCCCTGTCTTTCTCTCCATTTACCTTACATCTCTCTCCTTCTCCCATCTATTTCTTGATCTCTCTCACCTTCCCTATATCTTTTCTCTGCTCCTGTCATCTTTTCCTTCTCCCATCTCTCTAAACCCCCCGTTCTCCTCTTCCCGTTTTCTTGTTTTTTGTTCAGCACTCTCTCCGCTGCTCTTTTTCCTCTCTCCCTCCATGACCCCCCCTTTTCCTTTCCTTCTCTCTCCCCTTCTCTTCCACCCCCTCCTTTTCTTCTCTCCAATTCTCCTTCACACACCCCCTTTCTTTTCCTTATTTCCCCTTCTCCTTCACCCCCCCCTTTTGTTTCTCTCTCCCTCTCCCTCGCCCCTCCCCTTTTCCTTTCCTTCTCTACCCTTTTTCTTTGACCACACCCCCTTTTTCTTTTCTTCTCTCCCCTTCACGCCCCCTTTCCTTTCTTTCTCTCCCCTTCTCCTTCACACATCCCCCATTGTCCTTCCTTCTCTCCCCTTCTCCTTTACCCCACCCTATTTTCTTTCCTTCTGTCTCCTACTTCACACACTCCCTATTTTTCCTTTCCTTCTCTTCCCTTCTTCACGCCCCCCTTTTCCCTTCCTTCTCTTCCTTTCTCCTTCACACCCCCTTTTCCTTTCCTTCGCTCCCCTTCTCCTTCACCCCCCCATTTTTCTTCTCCTTCACACACACACCCCCTCTTCCTTCCTTCTCTCCCCTTTTCCTTCACCCTCCCCCTTTCCTTTCCTTCTCTTCCCTTCTCCTTCACACACACACACCTTTTTCTTTCATTCTCTCCCCTTCTTCTTCAACCCCCTTTTCCTTCTCTCTCTCCCCCCCCATTTTTACTTTCCTTCTCTCCCCCTCTCCTTCTAATTCCTTTTTCCTTTCCTTCTCTCCCCCCCCCCATTTTTCCTTTCCTTCTCTCTCCCTCTCCTTCACACCTCCCTTTCCTTTCCTTCTCCCCCCCTTTTTCATTTTTTTCTCTCTCCCTTCTTCTTCACCCCCCCCCCCCCTTTTCCTTACCTTCTCTCCCCTTCTCCTTAACGCCCCCCCCTTTTGCTTACCTTCTCTCCCCCTCTCCCCCCTTTTTCTTTCCTTCTCTCCCCTTATCCTTCACACCCCCACCTCGCTCTTTCCTTTGCTCCTCTCTCCCTCCAATCCCCCAATCCATTTTCCTTTCTTTTACTCCTCCTCTCTCTCTGTTCTTCTTGCTCTGTTTTCTTTGCCATTTTCTGTCTTTCTTTTGTCCCCCCTCCCCATCTTGCTCTGCCTCTTCCCTACTAATATCTATCCTTCCCTTTTCTCTTGGTCCACTCTGTTCTTTCTCTCTTCATCTCCCTCTCTACCTCCATCTCTTTGCTCATTCTCTCTTCTCCTCTTTCCTCTTCCCTCCTGCTTTCTGTCTTACCCTTCTCTCCTCTCTCTCTCTCTCTCTCTCCTCTCTCTCTCTCTCTCTCTCTCTCCCTCCCTCCTTCTCCCTGTCTTTCTTTACTTTCTTTATTCATCTCCCCACCTCTCTAACTTCCCCCCCCCTGTTCCGTCTTCCTCGTTCTCTCAATTTACCTCTCCCTCTTCATATCTCTCTCCCTTCTTCTCCTTCTCCTCCTTGTCTTTCTCTCCATTTACCTTTTTCTCTTTCCCTTCCTCACTCCCTCCATCTCTTGATCTCTCACTCTCTCTATTCACCTATATCTTTTCTCTCTCTCTCTTCATCATCTCTCCTCCTGTCTTTCTTTTTCTCTCCATCCACTTCTCTCCCTAAACCCCCCGTTCTCTCCTTCTTCCTGTCTTTCTTGTTCTCTCCGTTCAGCTTCCTCTCTCCGCTGCTCTTTTTCCTCTCTCCCTCCATGCCTCTTTTACTTTTTTTCTTCCTCTCCTGTCTTCCTCATTCTCTCCATTCACCTCTCTCCATCTCTCTCCCTCCATGTCTCTCTCCCTTCCTCTTCTTCTCCCTGACTTCCTTGTTCCCTCCATTCACCTCTCTCTCTCCTCCTCCTCCTCTCTCCATCTCTCTCTCTCTCCATGTCTCTCCCATCCTCTCCCTTTCCCTGTCTTCCTCATTCTCTCCATTCACCTCTCTCCATCTCTCTCTCTACCTTCCTCTCCTTCTCCCTGTCTCCCTTGTTCTCTCCATTCAGCTCTCTCCTCTATTCTCCATCTCTCGCTCTCTCCATTCACCTCTCCCTTCCTCTTCTTTCCATTCACCTCTCTCTCTCCTCCTACTCGCTCCATCTCCCTCTCTCTCCCTCCATGTCTCTCTCCCTTCCTCTCCTTCTCCGTCTCCCTCGTTATCTCCATTCACCTCTTTTCTCTTTTCTCCATCTCTCTCCATTCACCTCTCCCTTCCCCTTCTGTCCATTCACCTCTCTCTCTCCTCCTCTCTCCATCTCTCTCTTTCTCTCAATGTCTCTCTCCCTTCCTCTCCTTCTCCCTGTCTTCCTCATACCCTCCATTCACCCCACTCTCTGTCTCTCTCCATGTCTCTCCTTATCCCTGTCTTTCCGTTCCCTCCATTCACCTCTCTCTCTCTCTCTCCTCCTCTCTCAATCTCTCTCTCTCTCCCTCAATGTCTCTCTCCATTTCTCTCCTTATATGTCTTTTCCGTTCCCTCCAGCTACCTCTCTCTCCATCTATTTCTCTCTCTCTCTCTTCCTCTCTGTATCCCTGTCTTCCCTCCATTTACCTCCTCTTTCCATCTATCTCTCTCCCTCCACCTCTCTCTCTCTCTCTCTCTCTCTCTCTCCCCCTCCCTCCATGTCGCTCTCCCTTCCTCTCCTTCTCCCTGTCTCCCCTCGTTCTCTCCATTTACCTCTCTCCCTCTCTCCCCATGTCTCTCTCCCTTCCTCTCCTCCTCCCTGTCTTTCTTGTTCTCTCCATTTACCTCTCTCTCGCTCTCTCTCTCTCTCTCCCCATGTCTCTCTCCCTTCCTCTCCTTCTCCCTGTCCCCCTTTGTTCTCTCCATTCACCTCTCTCTCTCTTTCTCTCCCCATGTCTCTCTCCCTTCCTCTCCTTCTCCCTGTCCCCCTTTGTTCTCTCCATTCACCTCTCTCTCTCTTTCTCTCCCCGTGTCTCTCTCCCTTCCTCTCCTTCTCCCTGTCCCCCTTTGTTCTCTCCATTCACCTCTCTCTCTCTTTCTCTCCCCGTGTCTCTCTCCCTTCCTCTCCTTCTCCCTGTCTTTCTTGTTCTCTCCATTCAGCTCTCTCTCTCTGACTATGACACAAGGTGTTCTAATCTCTCCAGGCCTCCAGTCTCTGGACCCAGCAGATATCAGTCTGTTCCTCCATTCAGTACATTGGCTTCCTTCCTGCCCTCCATATGACCGCTAAACTCCTAATCCCCGTCAATAGAACCGCGGGACGCGGAGCCGCCGATCAATCAGGTGTGATAGAGCCCCTGAATGGGTCATGGATCTTTCCGCGGACACAGCCGGTGAAAACCTCTGCCTGCTGAGATAAAGTGCGAGGGATTGAGTCCAATGAAAGCGAAAATCGGAGACGTGCGGAATGTGCTTTGGTCGGGCGCGCGTCTGACCCCGTCTATGAGGACAGATCTGAGCGATCGCCTTCCGAGTTCTCTCTTCTCAGCCTCTTATCTCTCTTCACTTCTGATGTCTCCATATTGGTTGGATTGACGTTATCAGTAAAGAGGAAGAAATGGTATCCATTGCGATATTCTTTGCAGATTCTTACCTGATCTGTCTGGTAGATACTGATATAGGCCGTGTCGGGGACCTTCCTTGGTGGTGATACCCCTGGAAACCTTACTGGAGGGAAGGCCTTCCTTCCGCAAAAATTCAAACTAAGATTTATTTCATAGTTATTGTAACATTGATTATCTCTATCACAACTACAATGTACTACATTCAGGCCCAGATTGATCTTCTCCAACAGCCGGGATGATGCCATCAGTCTGCTGCAGGCAAGAGGAAGTATTCCCGCAGTCTCTTCTGAGATGATGTCATCAGTCTGCTGCAGGCAAGAGGAAGTATTCCCGCAGTCTCTTCTGAGATGATGCCATCAGTCTGCTGCAGGCAAGAGGAAGTATTCCCGCAGTCTCTTCTGAGATGATGCCATCAGTCTGCTGCAGGCGGTGCCCATCAGTGCAGCCTCATCAGTGTCCATCAGTGCAGCCTCATCGGTGCCCGTCAGCTCAGCCTTATCAGTGCCCATCAGCTCAGCCACATCAGTGCCCATCAATGCAGGCTTATCAGTGCTCATCAGATCAGCCACATCAGTGCCCATCAGCACAGCCTCACCAGTGCCCGTCAATGCAGCCTCATCAGTGCTCATCAGCTCAGCCACATCAGTGTCCAGCAATGCAGCCTGATCAGTGTCCATCAATGCAACCTCATTAGTGCTCATCAGCTCAGCCACATCAGTGCCCATCAGCACAGCCTCACCAGTGCCTGTCAATGCAGCCTCATCAGTGCCCATCAGCGCAGCCTCATCAGTGCTCATCAGCTCAGCCACATCAGTGTCCATCAATGCAGCCTGATCAGTGTCCATCAAGGCAACCTCATCAGTGCTCATCAGCTCAGCCTCCTCAGTGCCCATCAGCGCAGCCTCATCAGTCGCCATCAGTGCTCATCAATGCAGCCTCATCAGATCCTTTCAATGCAGCGTCACCAGTGCCCATCAGTGCAGCCTCATCAGTGCCAATCAATGCAGCCTGATCAATGCAGCCTCACCAGTGCCCATCAATGCAGCCTCATCAGTATCCATCAGTGCAGCGTCATCGGTGCCCATCTGCAGCCTCACTGTGTCCATTTGTAGCCTCACTGTGTCCATCTGTAGCCCCACTGTGCCCATCTGCAGGCTCACTGTGCCCATTTGCAGCCTCACTGTCCCCATCTGCAGCCTCGCTGTGCCCATCTGCAGCCCCACTGTGCCCATCTGCAGGCTAACTGTGCCCATTTGCAGCCTCACTGTCCCCATCTGCAGCCTCACTGTGCCCATCTGCAGCCTCACTGTGCCCATCTGCAGCCTCACTGTGCCCATCTGCAGCCTCACTGTGCCTATCTGCAGCCTCACTGTGCCCATTTGGAGCCTCATTGTGCCCATCTGCAGCCTCATGTACCTTTTAATCTGCTGTGTCAGTCTTAACTGTTCCGCGCCATGCGCGCTACCTGCTGTAACAAAGCCCCCGCCTCCCCCTTGTCCCTTGTAGACGGAACACTGATTCAGTTTCCCAGCACTGTTATCAGTGTTCCGTCTCTCAAGGACAAGGAAAAGGCGGGGCTTTGTTACAGTGAATGGCGCGGAACAGTTAAGTCTGACACAGCGGGAGACCCTCACTCGAGTGTAAGCCGAGGGCGGATTTTTCAGCAAAAAAAAATGTGTTTAAAAAGTCGGCTTATACTCGAGTATACAGTATATAAAAAAAAAAAAACAGTTTTAAAAAACCGCTCAATTTTATGCGTGCGGCCATGCGCAGCCACCTTCGGCTCTTCACCGGGACAATTCCTGTCACTCCCGCCACTGAACACGATGCTTGTGACTCACGGTTGCGGGCACGGTGCCCCTGCCGGAGCCGGTGAGGATATGTTCTCTGGCGTCCCTCATTGGATATGACAGAGCAGTCTGTTCCCAGCAGAAGACGCGCTGTTCCCGCGGCGGGCAGCAGCTGGTGGCGGCCGCTGGGCCATCCTCCAACCTCAACGCGGAGCTTGGTGCTGCATTTTGATGGAGGAACATGTGTGCAGCAGGAGCCTCCCCTCCCCCCTTCCCCCGTTATCTGTTCCTGCCGATCGCCCCACATTCGACCCGCGATTAGCAGGTGAGAAAACAAATCGCGTTCCCTCTGATCTTCGCGCCGATCTGGGATTTGTCCACTTTTAACCCGAAAAAAACCAACAACAATGTGACAAAATTGAATAATTAAAAGTGCAGCGCTATAGAAGTATATACCGTAACCAGTATATATATATATATGTGTGTCTGTAGTGACAAACTAAATTCATATAGACTGGTGCAACAAAGTATATGCAGAAATGAACAGTGTTTTTTTGGGATGCAATAGGAAGAGAGAGCAGTGCGATAATCACGTCACTGTGCTGCTTCTTCTTTTTTTTAGGTTGGGGGCTCGTCCGGGATGATCTGGGCTCATGGGAAGTGGGTTCGAACGATGCTGGCCATCAGATTAACCACCTCAGCCCCCCGGACCATTTGGCTGCCCAGTGACTGGGCTATTTTTTGCGTTTCGTCACTGCGTCGCTATAACTGACAATTGCACGGTCATGTGACGTGGCTCCGAAACAAAATTTGCGTCAATTTTTCCCCACAAATAGAGCTTTATTTTGATGGTATTCGATCACCTCTGCGTTTCTAATTTTTTGTTAAAAAATAAATAATTAAAAGACCGATTTAAAAAAAATATATATATATATATATATATTTTTTTTATATTTTGTTATAAAATTTTGCAAACAGGTAGTTTTTCTCCTTCATTGATGAGGCTGCACTGATGGGCACTGATTCGCTGCATTGATGGGCACTGATAAGGCGGCACTGATGGACGGCACTGGTGGACACTGAGAGGCGACACTGGGAGGTGACACTGAGAGGCAGGGCTGATCCTAGGCAGGGTGTATTGCACTCAGGCGCCTGCAGAGGTGGGGGCATCTAACAGACTCTCTGGGCCAGATCCACAGACACCAGCCGCCCGCGCGGCGTGTCCTATATACACTACGTCACAGCGGCGTATTGCTAATCCTCAATGAAATGGCGCTGTAACTTACGGCGCTGTAGCGTAAATGAGCCGGCGTTCGCGCGTGTAATTCAAATTTACTAGGGGGGGGGGGGGCGTGTTTTATTATAATTATGAATGACCCGACGCAAACTACACTTTTTTTACACTGCGCATGTGCCGGCCGTGGACGTACCCTAGTGCGCATGCGTGAAATCACGTCACAAATAGTCAATGAAAACGACGTGAACGTAATATACGCAATTCCCTATTCGCGAACGGGTTACGCAAACGACGTGAACGACGGAAAAATCGACGCGGTCCCGACGTCCATACTTAACATTGGCTGCGCCACCATATAGCAGGGGTAACATTACGCCGTACATACGCTTACGCAAACGACGTAAACACACTGCGCCGGGCGTACGTACGTTGTGGATCGCCGTATCTACCTCATTTGCATATTTTACGCGGACGCGCCCCTAGCGTCCAGCGTAAATATGCATCTAAGATACGACGGTGTAAGAAACTTACGCCAGTCGTATCTTAGCGTAAACACGGCATATCTTGTTTTCTGGATAGAAAACAATGACACGCCGGCGGGAATTTCGAATTACGCCGGTGTATCTGTAGATACACCGGCGTAATTCTCTGTGGATCTGGCCCTCTGTGTCCATCACAGAGGCCCCCCTTCAGGTCCCAATAAAGTACTCTGCTTCTCTTCCTGTATTTTGTTTATTGTTAAGAGATCATGTAAGGATCCCGGGGTAATGAAGACGTTGCCATAGAAACATTTGTAAAGGGGAGGAGTTAGTAAAATGTTGACGCCCATGTGGGGGCGCCAGAAATATTTCTGCACCCAGGTGCCTGTGACCCTAGGATCGGCCCTGCTGAGAGGTGGCACTGATGGGTGGCACTGAAGGGCATTGATAGGTGGCACTGGTGGGCACTGAGAAGTGGCACTAATAGGTGGCAGTGATGGGCACTGATGGGTGGCAGTGATGGGCACTGGTAGGTTACAATGATAGGGAGCATTACTAGGTGGCACTGATGAGGCACTGATTGGCACCACTGGTGGGCATTGATAGGTGGCACTGTGGGCATTGATAGGTGGCACTGTGGGCACTGGCACATGTGGCAGGAGGCACTGGCAGGTGGGCACAAATGAGGCAGAATTGCCTCTTCCTCTTCGACAGCCAATGACAGCTGATCACATGATGTAAACAAAGGATCGGCAATTGTTTACATCATGTGATCAGCTGTCATTGGCTGACAGCTGATCACATGGTAAGGGGCCAGGACCGGCCCCTTACACGGATCTGTGATCAGCCGAGTCTCAGTGACTCGGTGATCACAGCGCACGCCGCAGGGGGGCTACGCGTTGCGCGTGCAAAGGGGAGGATGTCTCTTGACGGCCTCCCGGCATTTGAGGTCCGCGCTGTGGCCGTCATTCGGTTATAACAAGGCCCTCTAGTGGTTAAACTACAAGTGTGTAGCTTCTGTATAACACATGTATTTTACATTTTTATATATATATATATATATATACACTGTATATATAATTCTTTTTTTTTGTGAAAGTGACGTTACCCTTTAAGATTTGCTCAGTCAGCAAAACCGCCTTTTCACCGCGGCGGTAACTCTTCCCTGCAATTATCACCGTCCAAATAAGTAACAAAAGTAGCAAAATTGCGCCATTAAATTTCCTGGGTTCCTTTGAGAAATAGCAGGTGGCGAGGAATGGCGGAAATCGCCGGCGCCGGCGAGAGAACGAGGCGTGTTTCTGCACAATCGCTCCCTTCATGTCGGAGTATAATTAGTGCTCCGCTAACGATCGGCAGCGGGTCCCCTCCCTCAGCAATTAATAATTTATCAATTAATATAAGCCGCAAAATCGATTAGTTTTGCCGCGGAAAATGAAAATGATATTAGATGAATACATTATATCGTGAATTATTCATGGCGGATAATTCAGCCAAAGGAGGGGGAGGGGGGATGGAGGAACTTTACTTTGTTCAGAGACGACTTGCTCATATGAAGTGGAGGGAGAGATGGAGGGGACGGCTACAGCGAGTGAGAGATCACATGACCGCTACATTTCTATTTGTAATCCTGCAAGGAAAACACTTCCTGTCGCCAGGTGACAACTTTCACTGTACTGTATCTTTAGAGGAGAAGAGTTGTCACCCGAGGACAGGAAGTGTGTTGGGACACCTTTCTTCTCTCTTCTCCTCTCCATTCTCCTCGACTCTACCCCTCCCATTTCTTTTCTCCTCTCTTTTCCATTTTCCTCTCTCTCCTCTCTCCTCTCCTCCCCTTTCTTCTCTCTTTTCTTCTTCTTTTCTCTCCCCTCAATTCTCCTCTCTCTTTCCATTCTCTCCTCTTATCCTATCCTTTCACCCCTCTCCTCTGTGCTTTCTCATCTCCTCTTTTTCCCCACCCCCCTCTTCTCTTCCCTCTTCTCTTTTCTTCTTTCCTCTCCTTTATTTTTATCCTCTCCTCTATGTTGCTCTTTTCTTCTCTCCTCTCCATTCTTTCCTCCTCTCCTCTCTTTTGCCCTTTTCTTCTCTCCTTTCCACTTTCCTTTCCATTTATCCCCTCCGTTCTCTCTACTCACCCTTTTCTCCTCTCTTCTCCTTTCTCTATTCCACTCCTTTCTCCCTTCCCCTCTTCTTTTCGTATCTTTCTTCTCCTCTTCTCTCCTCTCCACTCCTCCCCTTTCTTCTCTCCTCTGCTCTCTTTTCTCCACTTCTCTCCTCTGTACTCTCCTCTCCACCCCTTTTTTCTCCTCTCCTCTCTTTTTCTCTCTTCTTTTTTTTTTCTTTCCTCTCCATTCTCCTCTCTCCTCTCTCTCTCACCTCTACTCCCCTTTCTTCTTTTCTCTCCCCTCAATTCCCTGCTCTTTCTCGTCTCTCATCTCTTTTCTCCTCTCAAGCTTTCCTCTCTCCCCTCTCCTCTGTGCTTTCTCCTCCCCTCTTTTTTCTCCCCTCTCCACCCCTTTATTCTGTCCTCTCCTACCTTTCTTCTTCTCTCTCCTTTCTTTTCTTTTCTCCTCTCCTCTCTTTTGCTCTTTTCTTCTCTCCTCTCTATTCTCCTCTTTCCTCCCCATTTGTCCTCCGGCCCCATGCATGCCATTGAAGTCAATGCGGAACAAACTATTTTCGTTTCCATTGACTTCAATGGGCAAAATGTGAGTGCTGTACTAATTTTCCACACCTCGGTCCTTTCTGGCTGTTTCCAAAGCTCTCTGGCTCCCGCCTCTGGCCGCATGCGGTACTACATGACATTGAAGTCAATGCGGAACAAACTATTTTAGTTTCCATTGACTTCAATGGGGAAACTCGCTTTGATATGCCAGTACTTTGGATTACAAGCATTCTCCTGGAACGGATTATTCTCGTAATCTGAGGTACCACTGTACTTAGAAATGTGTAAATACCTCAATATGGTGGCGGTTTACTAAGTTGCCATCACTGGTGCACACTGGCACTCCTGTAATTTGGCGCGGCTGCGACTTTTGGCCAAACGCCAACCCTCCACCATTTGACGGCATTTGCAGTAGTAGGGGGTGCCGTACCAATATTCCACACCGCGCCCCCCTAAGGTGTCCGCCGCGTCTCATTGTTTCACTTCTATAGTGAGATTGATCGCGCTTTTTATCGTTATTATACGGTTTACGCCACAACAAAAAAAATTGGCTGCTTAACGAGCGTGCGCTTTATAAAAAAAAAAAAAAGGACACATAATAGCGATTTTGAAATAAGCGCAGGATGGTGGAAAGGCTTGGCTCCGTAGATAATAGTCTTCAATCCTCAAAGGGACAAAGACGGGGAGACAAAGGAGGACGAGGCGACGAGTACCTGTGTCTGCACGCGGGCAGCTGACCCACATTGTACGGCGCAGTTGGCACGCCGTCGTTGGTTTCAAAAGGAGCCCGGCTAATTACCCCGGCTTACAGCAGCTGTCTGGCTCATGTGCCACACGGAACATCAAGGTCTTCCAACAACACAAGAGGCCACTTGTTGGCGTCGCCGGCAAAGCTGACCTCCTCTAGAGGCGGGAGCTGGCCTTTGAAGTGCTGTTTGGAAGCGCAGCGGAAAATCTATACAACGCAATCAGCATAATGACAGGTTTAGCAGGATGGCACGCCATCAACAAGACTTAAGGAGTCAAGGAAAAAAAATTGAAACAAATGGCATAATACAATAGAAGGTCCGCGTCTTTCAGTTATACAGTACCTGTGTTAACGTTGCCGTACGATGAAGAGCAGATGCTCAATGTTGTATTGACGTTGGCACCCATTTTAGGCTGAGGAAAGGCTGGCCTGTATTGTCTTTAAAGGGCCACTCCACACAAAGCTAAGTCAGGAATAAAACAGAGAGATTTTACAGGTAACCTTAGCTTGAACTTAACCCCTAACCTCTACCAAATATCGGGTACTTAATACCCAATGAACATCTAAACCTAACCCTTAAACGTAACCTAATTCATAAATCTAACACTTAACCTTACACTTATTCTTAAACCTAAATCTTAAACTTATCCTAACCCTTAATTCCTAAATCCAAATATATAATAATAATAATAATAATAAACTGAACCCTTTACCTTACACTACTTCATAAACCTAACCCTTAAACTTACCCTAATTCATTCACATAACCCTTACTCTAATTCATAAACCTAACGCTTAACCTTATCCTAATTTCTACACCAATCCCTTAAAGAGGAGGTTCACCCTAAATATACTCTTTCCCAAGTCATCGAGCATACTGGCGTCAGTGCCAGTATGCTGTTTTGTTTTTTTTAAATCCCCCACTTACTGTGTAATCTTTAATTTTTATTTCTTTCCCCTGTGGTGGATCGCGCCTGTATAGCCCGTCACGGCTTCCGAAAATACCGGATTTAGGACTCGGGTATTTCCGGCGCAATGCGGCGCCTGCGCACAGACCTAGGGGCTGACTGCGCAGGCGCCGTATTTCTCCGAGTCCTATGGCTATGGCACGTTACGCCCTCCGAAAAAAGCCGAAATAGGACTCGGAGAAATACGGCGCCTGCGCAGTCAGCTCCTAGGTCTGTGCGCAGGCGCCGCATTGCACCAGAAATACCCGAGTCCTAAATCGGCTATTTTCGGAAGCCATGACAGACTATAGAAGCGCCATCCACCGCGGGGGAAAGAAATAAAAATTAAAGATTACACATTAAGTGGGGGATTTAAAAAAAAAAAAAAAAAAAAACAGCATACTGGCGCTGACGCCAGTATGCTCGATCACTTGGGAAAGAGTATATTTAGGGTGAACCTCCGTTTTAATCTTACCCTAATTACCCTACCCTTACCCTAACTCATAAACTTCAACTTTAACCATAGCCAAATTCGTAAAACGAACCCTAATACTACCTTAATTCATAAATCTTAATCATTAATCCAATCCTTGACCCTAATTCATAAACCTAACCTTTAACCTTACTCTAGTTTCTACACAAAATCCTCAATCTTACCCTTATTCTTAAACCTAACCCTTAACATTACCCTAATTTCTACACTTAACCCTTAATCTTACCCTAATTTATAAACCTAACCCCTAACCTTACCCTAATTTCTACACCCAACCCTTAATTTTACCCTAATTCATAAACCTAACCCTTAACCTTAACCCTAAATTCTACACCCAACCCTTAATCTTACCTTAATTCATAAACCTAACCACTAACCTTACTCTAATTTATACACCCAACCCTTAAACTTACCCTAATTCATAAACCTAACCAATAACCTTACTCTAATTTCTACACCCAACCCTTAATCTTACCCAAATTCATAAACCTAACCCTTAACCTTACCCTAATTTCTACACCCAACCCTTATCTTAATTCATAAACTTAACCCCTGACCTTATCCTAACTCATAAACCTAAACTTTAACCATAACCAAATTCATAAAACGAACCCTAATATTACCTTGATTCATAAACCTAATCGTTAACCCAATCCTTGACCCTAATTCATAAACCTAACTCTTAACATCACACTACTTCATAAACCTAACCCTTAAACTTACCCTAATTTATTAAGTTAACCCTTAATCTAATTCATAAACCTAACCCCTAACCCTACCCTAATTTCTTTTTTTTTCATTCAAGTTTAAGTTTATTTTCTAAATAAAGTCAGTACAATTTAAAGAACATATCAGGAAATCAATACATTTTGTTACATATCCTTAAATATTGAGACATCGTTTGCTGAAGTCATCACTACGTCATTTCTCAACCATACCTAAATAACATTCTATCTGCGATGAAAGGAAAACAGGTTCAACAAGGGAGTAAATTCTGACCCTAAGCCATATAGTCTAACCGGGGTAGCTCCCTACCCTCCCCCAAATCCTGCAGTTCCTATCAATCTGTCTAGGGTCCCTAGTCTACAGCAGTTGGGATAAATCAAAACCTTATTGGTCCAACATATATAGAAATGAGATGGGAAGGGCACCCTCCACCCCCACTGGCACCCCCAAATGGGATCACTCTGTGCCCGGGGAGGTAGAGTAATTCCCCCAAACCATCCCGCCCCCTTAGCAAGTTATTATAAATATTACAGTTTTGTGAAGTCCACTTCGTGATGTACCTCCATTTCATAAACCTAAAACTTCTCAAGTACCTCTGGTACGAAGTGTATGATATCTGGACCGATTAAATGAACCTAATACTAAAAGAATAAATAACAAGTTCGATGAAGAGAGAGGGAGAGGGAGGGAGAACAAGAGAGGAGAATCCCTCTTCAACTTCCTCCACCCCTATGATAGAGGCGTAACATGTGTATATATATGGAGAACGTTTCCCAAACACAGATTATACAAAAAACCTGAACACAAGCACAGCATAAAACCAGAACATAGAGAAGAAAAGTAGAAGAGAAGGAAAAGAGGAATGTGAGAAAGATGGAAAGAGAGGGAACGAAAAAGAGCGTAGGGGTGAGAGGGTAGAGAGACAGAGATCCTACCTGCCAGGTGTGTACATCAGCCTACAATAAGTTATGTTATCACCCCTTTATGGGGTGTGAGATCCCTAAGTACTTTATCCATGGTTCCCAGATTGCGTTAAACTGCCTACCCTAATTTCTACACCAAAACCTTAATCTTACCCTAATTCATAAACCTAACCTTTATCTTAATTCAGAAACTCAACCCTTAGCCTAGTTCATAAACTTAACCCCTGACCTTATCCTAACTTATAAACCTTAAGCATAACCGAATTCGTAAAACGAACCCTAATATTACCTTAATTCATAAACATAATCGTTAACCCAATCCTTGACCCCAATTCATAAACCTAACCCTTAACCTTAGCCTAATTTAGAAACCTGACCCTTAAACTTGCCCTAGTTCATAAACGTAACCCTTAACAATAACCTAGTTCCTAAACCCAATCCTTTACCATAATTCCTAAACCTAACCCTTAACCTTACCCTGAAGCCCCGTACACACGGCTGAGGTTCTCGGCAGAAACCAGCGAGAACCTCGCTGGGAGCCGCATTCTGCCGAGAACCTCGGCCGTGTGTACGCTCTCGGCGAGCCCCGCCTGTCGGGAAACCCGTCGAGCAAATAGAGAACAGGTTCTCTATTTGCTTGACGGCCCGTCGGGATGAATGGCTGGTTGCCTTTCCCGACGGGCGGGTCGCCGATTCTGACGGCCGGCAGAGAACCTCGACGGGCGGAACGATGTGTTCCGCCTGTCGAGGTTCTCTGCCGTGTGTACGGGGCTTAATTCATAAACGTAAACCTTATTTGAATTCATAAACCTATGCCTTAACCTTAACCTAATTCCTAAACCTAACCCTACACTCAAAGGACGCACTAAACATAGCGTACCGAGACATTTCGCACAGGTACACAACCAAGACCCTAGCACTCTCCAATTTTGGGGAATAGAAAAATATAAACCATCATGGAGAGGTAGCCATATGATAAGGGTCATTAGCCAAAAGGAATCACGTTGGATTCACACATAGATATACTATCTATATCTATTAGATGTAGGATGATGTACGGACATTGGCTGATCCACATAGAATTTATTCACAGTTGACTGTACCTGCAGGTTCAGATATCAGCAACATCGGTACATCAGGCCAATAATATAGGGATTGCCACCTATTATGTATTTAGTTTATTTCATTTTTTATTCTATTCTATTATGCTCCATATATTGTATGTCTTATTATATTTTATGTATACGTACTTATTCCATACATAGTTTGATATGGTACTAAACTATCTATGTTATCTGCTGACCTCAGGTTGGATGTGAGGGTATTGGTCTGGCTAGCCACATGCCTATGCATCCGATACAGTAGGGCCCACATGCAGATGGGTATCTATCATATTCCATATTATAGACTACTTCATCTACCCACATATATAGCATATAATACTGTTAATACGGGTTGGCCAAGAGAGATATTCTTCTCCGTTTTTATTCATTTATATTTACATTTTTTATATTTTCATATATTCTCTATTTTTTTATATTTTTTAATGCCCTGATGATGTCTAGACCGCAAGCTATCTATTGCATTTACTGTATGGTCTTTCCAGAAAGCCACTTTCACACACTGTCTAACAGGATGTGTTTTTAAGTATATTCAGCGTCATATATCTGGGTGTATGCTGCAGTGATATATATCATTTCCAGGCATAGTCATGCATTGTATATTGCTATTCGCGGCTCCACCTAGTGCCAGAATACAGTCCTTAGTAATGGACTTCAAGAAAATGGCGCTTTGTTTACTTCCGATTATCGAGTATTTAAGGTCCGGCCTAACAGCCAATCAGCATCCCTGAAGAAGTCACGAGACCGTGACGTAACGACGTAGGAAGTGCGACCACGTGACACTCACAGCCAACCGGAGGCTAACAGACGCAAGACGGCATTTGTATTCGCCGTGCTCTGTATTCAGTTGTTTGTTTGGCGTGTTTTTACAACTTTTATGTAAGAGGCTTATTTTTTATTAAACCCCCCTCTTGTCAAACGGGCTTCACTATTTTTGGTATCCTTTATCCCACGCTCTGACTTGGCATCATGAGCTGCTAGATTCTGGACCTTATACCACGGACGACCACTTTAAACACAGCGCCAGGAAACCCCATAGAGATTATAAGAGAAGGAACCATCATTGCCTACCGACTGCACTGTTACCATCACCTTAAGGTAAGGGCAATATGAGATCGTTTTCTGGATGAGTTCACCCCTTACAGAAGACCCACCAGTCAACTTTAACCCATCGTGTCTCTTCACCATAGACTTTCACCTTTGTTACACATTGCTCACCTAGCTTTTAGGGTGTAGCCACTGACATTCATTGTGTTAGTCTGTCTCACCACCCACCAGCTCAGCACTTTGTTTGATTTTGTTTGATTTTGATTTATATTTCACGTTATATTTATCTTTGTACACCTTTCACATATACTTTAGCGCTTATCACCTTTTTTATATATAACCCTACACCCAACCCATGACCTTAACCTAATTCATAAATGTAACCCTTAACCTACTTCATAAACCGGACAATAAAATTACTGCCATGATGAAACCATATTGGGCTAAGAACCATTAGCCATCATTTACAAGAAGTCAAATTGCTGAGTTGAGCCATGAGATGATCAAGCACAAATACCAAGACAGCGCTCCCCTGGCACCGGGCTTTGTCCGTTTTGGCTTTTACACCTGTCCCAGTAATCAGGATGTAGCAGCACCCAGTCCAGGACAGAAACCTTGCCAAGACAGCTAACCATCAAAGTGTAACGCTTTAACGCTCTGTGATTGCCTTTTTTTTATTTGCAACATTGCCAGTTCCGCCATTGCGGTGGGTACAAAACACTCCAGGGCATGGACAACCCGTGACTGGTGGTTCTGCGGAAAAATGACAGGATCCAAGAGCTCGCATCACACCACTGAGCTCCTTCCATTCTTAGGTTGTTTCTACAGCGTTTGGTTTGAACTGTTTCCTCGTCCCGTTGATGGATGTCTCCTCCCGGCTCGGCGCAGATGTTCTTGAAGCGTTTCCCCTCACCCATAAAATGAGAACGTTCTTGTTTACGGGAAACAAACTCATTTTCACGGTTTCTTGATGTCATTAAGCTTGTGGGCAGTGAGGGAGAGCGAAAGAGAGAGAGAGAGAGAGAGAGAGAGAGAGAGAGAGAGAGAGAGAGAGAGAGAGCGAGAGAGCACGGAAGAAGGGACAAGTGCTAATTACTGCGGTACATCTGTACTGCATTCATAAATAAACACGCCGATCGATAAGCGGGGCGATCCGCTCTAAGACAAGGCTGATGGTGGAGATGCGGTTAGAAGATGGGCGCTATGAAGGTGAAAACACATACTGGATATCGGGACAACAAAAGGCTGGTTCTTCATGACTGTCTTTAGGACATAATCCTAACGTTGGATAAGTCCATTGTGCTAAACTTAAGGTGGATGTAGTCAATGTTCCTTTTTGGGGCCCATTCACACCATATGCGCTGGGCAGCATCATATCCAGAGGTTGTCTTTGGGAAATAGACGTATGAGTGCTGCCAGCATTGCTGCAGAGGTTGAAGGAGTGGAGGGTCAGCCTATCAGTGATCAGACCATACGAAACACACTGCACACTGCATCACACTTCCTTCTGGGTCATCCCAGAAGGAAGCCTCTTGTAAAGATGATCAACAAGAAAGTCTGCAAACAGTTTGGTGAAGACAAGCAGACTAAGGACATGGATTACTGGAACCTGTCCTGTGGTCTGATGAGACCAAGATAAAAACGTATTTGGTGTCAGACGGTGACAAGCGTGTGTGGTGGCAACCAGGTTAGGAGGACAAAGACAAGTGTGTCTTGCCTACAATCAAGCATGGTGGTGGGAGTGTCATGGTCTGGGGCTGCATGAGTGCTGCCGGCACTGGGAAGCTACAGATCATTGAGGGAACCATGAATGCCAACATGTTAACGATAACATGTTAACATGATAACGACCCTAAACACACCTCCAAGACGACCACTGCCTTGCTAAAGAAGCTGAGGGTAAAGGGGATGGACTGGCCAAGCAAGACCTAAACCCTATTGAGCATCTGTGGGACATCCTCAAACAGAAGGTGGAGGAGCACAAGATCTCCAACATCCACCAGCTGCGTGATGTCATCATGGAGGAGGGGAAGAGGACTCCAATGGCAACCTGTGAAGCTCTGGTGATCTCCATGCCCAAGAGGGTTAAGGCAGTGCTGGAAAATAATGGTGGCCACACAAAATATTGACACGTGGGGCCCAATTTGGACATTTTCCCATAGGGGTGTACTCACTTTTGTTGCCAGCGGTTTAGACATTAATGGCTGTGTGTTGAGTTTTTGAGTTGAGAATTTTGAAGGGGACAGCAAATTTACACCGTTATACAAGCTGTACACTCACTACACAACATTGTAGCAAAGTGTAATTTCTTCAGTGTTGTCACATGAAAAGATAGAAGAAAAGATTTACACAAATGCGAGGGGTGTACTCACTTTTGTGGGATACTGTGTATATATATATATATATATATATATATATTAAAAAAGAAAAGTACTGTATTTATCGTATTTATTTATCGTACCGTATTTATCGGCGTAACTTAGAAAGGTAAAAAAGGAAAAAAAAAGAAAACTTACATTTTTGCCGTACGTCCATCGGCGGCCTTGTCCAGGGTCCGTCTGCGGCCTTGCGCGGGGTCTGTTCAGCCATGTGGGTGTCCGTCTGCGGCTTTGGAAGTGTCCGTCTGCGGCTTCCTCGCAAGGTCCGTCCAGCCTTCCATCCGCACCTTGCCCGGGGTTGCAGCGGTGTTTGTTTTTGGATTTGGCGCCGAGCCGTGAGGAGCCGGATTTCCTGTGTCTTTGGCTCCACTCGGCTTGTCTCGGCTCCTCTCGCGTGGCTGCGGGCCGAGCCGAGTGCGCAGTACTCTAGGCTGCTTCTCTCGGCTCTAGGCGAGTGCGCAGTACTCTAGGCTGCTTCGCTCGGCTCTAGGCTGCTTCTCTCGGCTCCTCTTGCGTGGCTGCGGGCAGAGCCGAGCGTGGCCTAGGTCTCGGCCCGGGAACAGCAGTATCGGCGTATAATGCGCACCCCTGCTTTGTCCCTGATTTTCAGGGGAAAAAAGTGCGCGTTATACGCCGATAAATACGGTAATGTATATTAATATATATTATAATAATTCATATAAAATATATATATATATAAACTATATTTGATGTAATGCAGTTCCAACCCTTCTCAGTCAAGCTTGGGGCCTGGAGTTACACTTTAACGAGTTCAGGGAAAAGCCTGGGAAGCCAGCCGGGTGGTTAGCGGGAGTCGTACATCCCCTTTAAGCCTCTGCAGACAGATAGGAAGATACCAGAACAAGCCTCTGATTTATTAAGGAGCCATCTGCTGATCCACAAACAAGACAGGAGGAATACGCAAAGAGATGAATACCGCCCGGCCACGTCCAGCAAACTCGCGGTGGCGCGGCGTTACTTAATCAAAGTGGATTTAATAAGAACTAGCCAGGGGATATCGATCCATCTCTCGTGTCCGACCGAACGTTTATATCATAACTCAATTGATCATTGACAGACAGGGCATCTTCCGTGTCCTAATAAGGGCCGGCATGGTGGAAACAAAAAGAAAAGATTACTACAAATGGAAGGGGCCTGCAATTTAAAGAGAACCGGTCATTAGAAAAAAATTACTTTTCAAAAGCAGAGCGTATTCCTTTTTTTTTTTGGTCAATGTCTTAGTTAACGTTTTCAGTTTTTTAAGGCTCACTAACGCTGGCCATACGTTTAAGGGTACTGTCTTTCAATACAATTGTTTCCTTTAATCACTTAAGACCCGGACCTTTAGTCAGCTAAAGGACCTGGCCAGGTTTTGCAATTCAGCACTGCATCGTTTTAACTGACAATTGCGCGGTCGTGCGACGTGCCTCCCAAACAAAATTGGTGTCCTTTTCCCCCCACAAATAGAGCCTTCTTTTGGTGGTATTCGATCACCTCTGCTGTTTTTATTTTTTGCTCTATAAACAAAAATAGAGCATCAATTTTGAAAAAAATGCAATATTTTTTTTTTGCTATAATAAATATCCCCCAAAAATATATAAAAAAAATATTTTTTTTTCCTTAGTTTAGGCCAATACATATTCTTCTACATATTTTTGGTAAAAAAAAATCACAATAAGCGTTTATCGGTTGGTTTGCGCAAAATGTATAGCGTTTACAAAATAAGGGATAGTTTTATTGCATTTTTATAAAAAAATATTTTTTTACTACTAATGGCGGTGATCAGCGATTTTTTTTTTGTGACTGCGACATTATGTCGGACACTTCGGACAATTTTGACACATTTTTGGGACAATTGTAATTTTCACAGCAAAAAATGCATTTAAAATGCATTGTTTATTGTGAAAATGACATTTGCAGTTTGGGAGTTAACCACTAGGGGGCGCTGAAGAGGTTATGTGTGACCAAATGTGTGTTTACAACTGTAGGGGGGTGTGGCTGTAGGTGTGACGCCATCGATTGTGTATCCCTATAAAAGGGATCATGCGTTCGATGACGGCGCCACAGTGAAGAACGGGGAAGCCGTGTTTACACACGGCTCTTCTTGTTCTTCAGCTCCGGAGACCGATCGCCGGACTCCAGCGGCGATCGGGTCCGTGAGTCCCGTGGTCCCGGAGTTTCGGACCGGGTCGCAGGCGCGCGCCCCGAGACCCACGGCTGGGTACTACCCGTACATGCATGTGCTCAGCTGTGCCATTCTGCCGACGTATATGTGCAGGAGGCGGTCCTTAAGTGGTTAAAAGATCGGTCTCCGACAATTAATTTTTCCAAACTGATCTGATTCATGAATGGTCACTTTGTTCAGGAAATGGACAATCCCGCGGATGAATCGATCCGAATATACCAAATCCTTTTTTTTATTGAGGGAGCGATGCGGAGAGAAATAATAATTGTGAACTGAGGGACTGTATAACCAACCCTTAATTAACTGTTAGGCCTATGGCAGGTGCACGTCTGTTTGCTCTTTGAATTGATCCTTGATCGATCTTCTACCCACAATCCCTTTCTCGCCCTTCAGAGTCTCTCTCTCTCTACACTATATGGCTGAAAGTTGTCACCTGACCATCAAATTTATATGAGCTCGTTGGCCATGCAACTTGTAACGGAACCCCAAATGGGACATGGGTTAATGCCATTTAAGATATTCCATTCCGAACCCAAGACAGCTTATCGACACTCCACAATCCGGCGAACACGACCCATACGGATTACCCCCAGAAACGAGACACACAGCGCTGTTCTCTGGTTCAAAACGAATAGACTCTTTAATGAGAAAATCAGGCTCTTTATACACATCTTTTATGGGATATTTATTATAGTAAAAAAGATTGGGCCAGATTCAGAAAGAGTTACGACGGCGTATCAGTAGATACGCCGTCGTAACTCAGAATCCGCGCCATCGTATCTTTAAGCGTATGCTCAAACTGAGATACATTTAAATGTTGCTAAGATACGAGCGGCGTAAGTCTCCTACGCCGTCGTATCTTAGCTGCCTATTTACGCTGGCCGCTAGGGGCGTGTACGCTGATTTACACCTAGAATATGTAAATCAGCAAGATATGCCTATTCACCAACGTACACGCGGGCGTCGCAGTAAAGATACGCCGTTTATGTAAGGCGTTTTCAGGTGTAACTGGTCCGTGAATGGGGCTGGCCGTAAATTACGTTCACGTCGAAACCAATGAGTCTTAGCGGCGTAATTTGGAGCATGCGCACTGGGATACGTCCACGGACGGCGCATGCGCCGTTAGTAAAAAACGTCAATTACGTGGGGTCACACTTAATTTAAATAAAACACACCCACATCAAACACATTTGAATTAGACGGGCTTACGCCGGCCCATTTACGCTGCGTCGCCGTAACTTAGGGAGCAATTGCTTTGTAAAAACAGCACTTGCCTCTCTAATTTACGGCGGCGTAGCGTATCTGAGATACGCTACGCCCGCACAAATATACGCCGCTCTACGTGAATCTACCCAATTTAATTTTTTTCAAAATTGTCGCTCTATTATTGTTTACAGCGGAAAAAAAAACCCGCAGAGGTGATCAAATGCCACGAAAAGAAAGCTCTATTTGTGGGGAAAAAAGGACGCCAATTTTGTTTGGAAACCACGTAGCACGACCGCGCAATTGTCTGTTAAAGTGACGCAGTGCCGAATCGCAAAAAGGGGCCAGGTCCTTAACATGCATAATGGTCTGGGTCTTAAGTGGGCCTGGAAGCAGGGGAGGCGCCCCAGAACTAAAGCACAGGTGGTCACACCCACTGCTACACTAACCACTCCCAGCCCTCAAATCAAAACAAGCAGGCCTAGCCTGAAGCATAGGCCTGCCTAAATTTTCCTGCTCTGGCAGCTTACCTTACAAAAACCCTCACTCTAGCACCTACCTATGGTAGAGGGTGCTTGCAACGGTCACTACCGTTTACGATCTTCCATCAACCCACGACAGCTTATCCGACACTCTGACAAACCAGCAGACATGACCCATTCCGTTCCCCAGAATAAAGACGAGACAAGCTCCGTTCTCTAAATCAAACGAATGAATGTTTTAATGGTAAACTCAACTCTTCTTATACAGTTACAAGCATGCTACAGTAATCACAGAGACAATGAAACTCTCCACCCCCCTCATCACACAATGGGGCTTCAATACACCTTCAGATGGTCTAATTACTAATCATTATCCAGACAGTCTAGCTCCGCATACAGCTTGACAAGTCACATTCCACATCTAATCATCAATAGACTTTTCACACAAAACAGTATTAGCATCACACAATGAAAAGGTCTTTAGAAGCAGACCTAATTAGCACCTCAACAGTCTGTTACACAGAGGAATGAGTCACTATTGACCGGTAGGGTCAGAATAAGCCAACAACTGTCCAGATCTCCTGCGATATTTGAACTATCACTAATGTCCCATCTCATGTAATCCGAGATATCAGTCCCAAAAAGGAGCTCCCGTTACAGTGCTACATATCCATTTTACATTGAAGCTTTAAAGGGACACTAAAGTCAGGGATTTAAAAAAAAAAAAAAATAACAAACATGTGATACTTACCTCCACTGTGCAGTTCGTTTTGCACAGAGTGGCCCGGAAACCTGTCTTCTGGGGTCCCTCGGCGGCTGTCTGGGCTCCTCCTCGCAAAAGCTTTCCTTCTTCATGCGAGGGCGCTCGCATGGAGGAAAGCTTTTGCGAGCGCGCTCCCGTGATACAGCGGCGGCCATAGCCGCCGACTGTATCACTCGGCTCCGCCCCCCAGCACGCCGCGTCATCCGCCCTGATTGACAGCCAATGGCTGCGCTGCTACCAATCCGCCCAGCCTAGCCAATCAACGGCCAGGCTGGGAACCGAAGAGGACGACGTGGACGTGCCCGGGAGATTCGAACGGTCAGGTAAGTACAACGGGGGCTCGGGGGGGGGCGGTGCTGCTAGATGTTTTTTTACCTTCATGTATAGGATGCATGAAGGTAAAAAAACTTGTACCTTTACAACCCCTTTAAGCTGCCAAGTGAACTCAAACTCATATTATGGTGGTTAAAGAACGATCGGTCACCTTACATGCTGCACCCAGTGTGAGCTGGTGTTTGACCCATCCAAAAAAACTGGGTGTTAGCAGATAAATAGGAAACAGCACAAAACAAACTTTGGGCCAGATTCTCAGAAGAGATACGACGGTGTATCTCCAGATACACCGTCGTATCTCTGTTTCTGAGCCCTCCTATCTATGCGACTGATTCTTAGAATCAGTTACGCATAGATTTGGTGTAGATCCGACTGGCGTAAGTCACTTACACCGTTGGATCTTAGATGTAATTCTACGCTGGCCGCTAGGTGGCGTACCCGTCGATTTCAGCTTTGAATATGCAAATGAGCCTGATACGACGATTCCCGAACGAAGTTGTGCACTGTCGACGTAGTTTGCGTATGCGTAAGGTTACCCTTGCTATATCAGGGGTAACCTTGCGTAGGTCCAGCGTACACCATGTTAGGCATGGAGGTCGGGACAGCGTCGTGTTTTTCCGTCGTTTACGTAATTCGTCGCGAAGAGGGCTGTACGTTAATTACGTTGCCGTCTAAATCAATGTATTTGCGGCGTACTATGGAGCATGCGCAGTGGGCTACGTTTAGGGCCGGCGCATGCGCAGTTCGTTCGGCGCGGGGGCGTGCTTAATTTAAATTACGCGGCCTTACGCCGTCCCCTTTACGCTACGCCGCCGCAAATTACGGGGCAAGTGCTTTGAGAATACAGCACTTGCCGTAAATAGTGCGGAGGCGTAGCGTAAAGGGGATACGCTACGCTAAAAAAGGGCAGATCTACGAGAATCTGGCCCATTGTGTTTATCTTATGGACCCGCTGATCACACGATAGCCTTTTAGGCCATTTAGGCCTTGGGCACATTAACACACGAGCTAGATTAAAATATAAAATATCTAAACCTCACAATAGCCTGCAAACATCTTTTTACCCCTTCAGTTTTAATTGAGTCATTCATTCCAGCGTACATTTTAGAAAGCTTCCAGGTTTCAAGCTGATGATTTGGCATGCCGATCCCTTAGTCACTGAGCCAGAGTGTGATTTTTTTTTTTTACATTTGAAGCTGGGTTTTAAGATAAACTGGAAGGTCTTTATGCTATCTATGCCCGGTGGTGACATTCAGTTTTTGGAAGCTCTTTTTAGCAGAGCGGTCTGTGGTGTTGACTCGAGATAAACATCAAGTCATGAGTTTGAACCTCGGTTACAGACTATGGTAGGTTAATAGATTTTACTGTCTCTAACTCTGAAATCAAGCTAATACCATGGCAGATTGTGGCACAGCTTGCAGTGCGATGGTTTTAAAAAAAATGCCAGATCATGAGTTTCATGCCCATCAGTGGCATGGTTTATCATCTCCATTTTATTTCACAACAAAACATAAATAAATGAATAGTGAAGACAAATATACGCTATCTATAAGTGTCCATCCATTAAAACAAAGGTTCAAAAGGTGGAATCAAGAAAGTTCATAAGGGGTGTGCTCTCCCTTCTCCCTTTTGCCTGCCTCCTCCCTACCCTCATCTCAGGCTGAAGCTCCCGTGCCAGGTACCCTCTGCTCACCAGGCGTGTTGGTCTGGACAGCACCTGCTGCACAGACATCGGGTTGCTGAACCGAGCAGCCGGGGGGAGCAGAGCCTCCGGTTGGGCACGAAGCTGGCCTCTGCTTGGACACAACGTACACCATCAATGGCGCTCTGTCCTCATCTCGCACTGGGTAGGACACCAATGGGGACTTTTTACTCCCTTTCACCAGGAAGCCTTTAGGCATGTCTGTGGTGGAAGCGGTGTGGCCTTTTCACCGGGAATCAGAGCAGCCGGGGGGCCCCGACTTATTCATTCCCCGACTTAGTTGGGGTACGTTTTACACTTTGGAGGGGGTGGGTCAGCCATGCCTCGTGACCATTGACCTCTGAGAACCTGCCTTCTGACCTAGGGGAGGTTCCTATTCCGATTCCTGAGTCCTAGCCCTATTCTTCAAGGGGAAAGCCTAACCCACTAACCCTAACCCCAACCCCCGTACCTTATCCCTAACCTCAACCCTAACCCTAACCCCAACCCCCTAACCCATATCCCTAACCCCAACCCTAACTTGCTAACCCTAACCCTAAGCCTAACCCCAACCCCCTAACCCTTATCCCTAATCCCAACCCTAACTCCTAACCCCAACCCCCTAACCCATATCCCTAACCCCAACCCTAACCCCAACCCCCTAACCCTTATCCCTAACCCCAACCCTAACCCGCTAACCCTAACCCTAAGCCTAACCCCAACCCCCTAACCCTTATCCCTAATCCCAACCCTAACTCCTAACCCCTAAACTCTAACTCCTAACCCTAACCCCCTAACCCTAACTCTAAGTTCCAACTCTAATCCTAACTCTTAACCCCAACCCCTAATTTTAAGTTCCAACCCTAATCCTAACTGACCTATGAAGTTTAAACCTAACCCTAAGTGCATCTCCATTTAGTGATTCCCCCCCTCCCCCCCCGGCCCACTCCTCCCCTGATCCCATGTATATCACTCTTTGGAGACAGAAATTACACTTATTGCTTTGGAATGTGACAAATACACACTATAACTGGATATGCTCTCTTCATATTTCATGTCTGAGGTTTAAAACCCCTTTAAAGCGAAGTTCCACCAAAAAATTGAACTTCCACTTTTTTCGGACCCCTCCCCCTCTGGTGTCACATTTGCAACCTTTAAGGGGAGGGGGGAGCAGATACCTGTGTAATACAGGTATTTGCACCCACTTCCAGGAATAGTTATCCGAGCCACCCGCGAGTAACTACGCCATTTACGGGGCCTTCTCCGCCCCCCCCCCGCTGTCTTCCTGGGAGACACACAGGCCCCAGAAGACAACAGGGACCAGTGGGATTGCGCAGCGCGAGTCGGCGTGCGCAGTAGGGAACCGGGAAGTAAAGCCGCATTGAAAAACCGTATAGGCTAACGGTCTGGTTCTATTCAGGTGCACATGGCACGTTTCCCAACCCACCCTTACCCGCGCCATGCGGGCTCCGGCGTAAATAACCCCCTAATGCCTTCATTTCCTTCCTCTGTATTTTGCGACTTTGAACTCATTTTTTGGACGGCGGCTCCCGTTGGCGGGCAAACGTTGCGAATCCCTCACGCCGGGTGGGCCCGGGCTTCAGAACATGACCAGAACGAGGCGGACGGTAAATTACTTTGCACTCTCGCAGAAGCGCGCAGGCCCCGGGGTGTCAGACAGTCATTCGCGGTGACGTTTTTCCTGCCGCGGGGTCCGTCTGGCTTATGTTAAATACAATCTGATGTTTGCTAAATGCGACTTCGGAGTCACAGCGGTGTTAGATCATTGCGTGAGCCGACACAGGCACCTGGGAGAGGCACAGAGACCTCCGGAATAAATTTATGTGGATGCCACGGGGCAAAGTCATAAAATATAGGCCAATCGCGAGCCACAAATAAGTCTTCGGCTGATTTAGATTTCCAGAGGAGGCTGCAGAAGTTTTGGTATCCATAGATGAAGATTTAAAGTGGACCTGTCAATAATTTCTCAGGGCATTTATGAAAAGCTTGCATAGCTGTTCATCTAAAAAAAGGCATGTGAATAATTTTCTGGAACAAAATTGAATATTCTCAGGCCTCTAGATTTCGAATGTTATTCTTTTAACCACTTAACCCCTGGACCATTATGCAGGTTAAGGACCTTGCCCCTTTTTGCGATTCGGCAGTTTGCGCGGTTGTGCGACGTGGCTCCCAAACAAAATTGGCGTCTTTTTTTCCCCACAAATAGAGCTTTATTTTGGTGGTATTTGATCACCTCTGCGGTTTTTATTTTTTGCGCTATAAACAATATAATAAATATCCCCCAAAAAAGATATAAAAACATTTTTTTTTCCCTTCAGTTTAGGCTGATACGTATTCTTCTACATATTTTTGGTAAAAAAAAATCGCAATAAGTGTATATTGATTGGTTTGCGCAAATGTTATAGGGCCAGATTCATCAAGCCGCGCGTAAAGTTGCGGCGGCGTAACTTTTCTTATTTATGCTACGCCGCCGCAACTTAACATGCAAGCGCTGTGTTCACAAAGCACTTGCATGTTAAGTTGTGGCGGCGTAGCGTAAATTGGACGGCCTAATTCAAAATAGGCGGGTAGGGGGCGTCGGCCATAGAAAAAACCCAGTGCGCATGCTCCAAATCTCGTCGCTACTTGTCAATGAAAGCGACGTAAACGTAACTTACGCAAGCCCCATTCTGAATCGACTTACGCAAACGACGTAACTTACGTCCAAAACGACGAGGTCACGACGTCCATACTTAACATAGGATGCGCTTGCTTTGGGCAGCTTTATCTTTACGTTCGGGAATTGGCGTATGTAGCTGATTTACATATTCTCGGCGTAAATCAGCGAGAACGACCCCGGCGGCCATTTGAAAACTGCATTTAAGATCCAACGGTGTAATACAATTACGCCTGTCGGATCTTTGCCGCAAACCGGCGTATCTTGTTGCATACAGAAAACAGATAAGCCGGCGCAAAGTGTGAGTTATGCCGACTTATCACTGATACGCCGGCGTAACTCTACCTGAATCTGGCCCATAGGGGATAGATTTCTGCCAATTTTATTTAATATTTATTTTTACTAGTAATGGCGGCGATCTGCGATTTTTTTATTGTGATCGTGACATTGCGGCGGACACATCGGACACTTTTGACACATTTTCGGGACCATTCACATTTACACAGCGATTAGTGCTATAAAATTGCACTGATTACTGTGTAAATATGACTGGCAGGGAAGGGGTTAAAGTGGTTGTATAGTCAAAAATGTCACTTTCTATTTATTAAGTCCATGTCATTATTTTAAAAAGTTTGCAAGTAGCCTTTTTTTTTTTACCTGAATACTTTTTAACTTATTGCTGCATTCTCGAGTGGGGACGTGTACCGCGCATGCGCCGGATCCGGCAAGCTGAGTCTCAGGCCGGACAAATTCTTTGCTTATGTCGGGGCTGCGTCATTTCCTCATGCAGACGTCAGCCCCGACATCCCGCGATGTTTTTCGGCCCGGTCCTCACCTAGAGCATGATAGTCATCACGTGACCTAGGCTTGCATATTGTGATCGCTGTGCACACGCGCGGGATTTATGAATCAGGAAGGAACTGTGGGCGGAAATTCTCACTGTGAAAGACGCGGAAGACCACATTAGAGATGGTGCAGGCTTACTACAGAAATGACATGTCACAAAATCGGTGATTAATACAGTAAGACTAGTAATGTGATATATTATATAGGGATCAATCGATGTAGAAATACAAGGTCTTTAAGAATATGTAAAGAGTTTGGATGTTACCAGAGGGTTTACAACCGCTTTAACACTAGTGGGCGCTGAAGGTTAATATGTTCCCTAAAGTGTGTTCTAACTGTAGGGGGGAGGGGACTCACAAGGGGAGGAGACCGATGTGTGTTCCTCTGTACTGGGAACACACATCAGTCTCCTCACCTCTGGCAGGAGGTGGATCTGTGTGTTTACCCACACAAATCCACACTCCTGCCATGATCACTGGCAATCGCGGGTGACCGGTGGACATCGCGGCCGCCGGGCACGCGCGCCGGTTCATGGGCGGTGACGATGGCGCGTGCACGCCCTAGATTGCCGGAAAGAAATGACTTTATATGAAGTCCACCCGGGTCGAGGGAAGGTTTCTGCCGGAGTCATTTTACAATGGCCCGGTAAGGAAGAGGTTAAAAAAAAAAAAGAAGTAAGGTTAGACCAATGTTTTTGCATAATGTGAAAGATGATATTACGCCGAGTAAATAGATACCTAACATCTCACGCTTCAAAATTGCACACACTCATGGAATGACGCCAAAAAAAGAAAAATTCCAATAGGCAACAACTTATTTTTTACTGGTTACATGTTTTGAGTTACAGAGGAGGTCTAGGGCTAGAATTATTGCTCTCGCTCTAACGTTCGCGACGACACCTCACATGTGTGGTTTGCACACCGTTTTCATACTGTATGTGGGCGGGACTTACGAATGCGTTCGCTTCTGCGTGCGAGCTACTGGGGACAGGGGCTCTTTAAAAAAAAAAAAACATTATTATTGTTAATTTTACTTAATTGTTTTTTATTTTGACACTTAAAAAAAAAAAAAAATGTGATCATTTTTATATCTATTACAAGGAATGTACACATCCTTGTAATAGATATTACAAGATATCCCGTTTTTTTTAATGCAGAAGCCGGGCGTGACGTCAGCCGGGCGTGACGTCATAACTTCGCGCCCGGCCTCCGACGATCATAGAGACTCCGGCAACCATCTGGTCCGCCGGAAATCTCTATGATCAACGTCCAAAGCCGGCGGATCCGTTCTCCGACTCACCGATTGCACAAGTGAGTCAGTAGAAGCACCGGAGGGCGACAGGAGGGAGGGATGTCCTCTTTTGCCACCCGTAGGAACGATAAAGCAGTGGATCAGCCGCTATGATCATTCCTATGGTGTAGGGAATCGTCGGCTGAAAATGCCGATATCTGAATGATGCCTGTAGCCGCCCCCATCATTCAGATATATCACCACAAAGCCCAGGACGTCATATGACGTCCTCTGGGTCTCAAGTGGTTAAGGACTGAAAAGATTTGCCCCCTTAACGACCAGACCATTTTTTTTCGAATGCCCACACGCCACTCGTGTGCACCCGTAAGACGGCACTCATATGCACCCGTGAGACGGAAAAGGTTGCTGGACTGAGAGTGCACCTACTGGAGTCTCCAGCCTTCATATTATGGGGGCCCCCCCAGTGACACCAGTGCTCCCAACACAGTGACTGAGCTGCAGTGGCGGGACAAGGTCATCCAGCGCCCAGGGCAAAGATGCCAAACTGTGCCCCCCTTTCCCTTAGGGTTAGGGTCAGGGTGCCCCCCCATACCAGCAATAAACCATTGGCTGATGTTAAACTGCAGGTGGACATTAATGCCCACACGCCACTGGTATGCACCCGTGAGATGGACAGGGTTGCTGGTCTGAGAGTGCACCTACTGGAATCTCCAGCTTTCATATTATGGGGGGCACAGTATAATGTTGGGGGGGCATGGCCCCCTCTGGCCCCCCCTAGTGACACCAGTGCTCCCAACACAGTGACTGAGCTGCAGTGGCGGAACAAGGTCATCCAGCGCCCAGGGCAAAGATGCCAAACTGCGGGTGGACATTAATGCCGACACACCACTCGTATGCACCCGTGAGATAGACAAGGTTGCTGGTCTGAGAGTGCACCTACTGGAGTCTCCAGCTTTCATATTATGGGGGGCACAGTATAACGTTGGGGGGGGGGCATGGCCCCCTCTGGCCCCCCCTAGTGACACCAGTGCTCCTAACACAGTGACTGAGCTGCAGTGGTGGGACAAGGTCATCCAGCTCCCAGGGCAAAGATGCCAAACTGTGCCCCCCCTTTCCCTTAGGGTTAGGGTCAGGGTGCCCCCCCATACCTGCAATAAACCATTGGCCGATGTTAAACTGCAGGTAGACATTAATGCCCACACGCCACTGGTATGCACCCGTGAAATGGACAAGGTAGCTGGTCTGAGAGTGCACCTACTGGAGTCTCCAGATTTCATATTATGTGGGGCACAGTATAATGTTGGGGGGCATGGCCCCCTCTGGCCCCCCTAGTGACACCAGTGCTCCCAACACAGTGACTGAGCTGCAGTGGCGGGACAAGGTCATCCAAAGTCATCCAGCGCCCAGGGCTAAGATGTCAGACTGCGGGTGGACATTAATGCCCACACACCACTCGTATGGACCCGTGAGATGGATAAGATTGCTGGTCTGAGAGTGCACCTACTGGAGTCTCCAGCTATCATATTATGGGGGGCACAGTATAATGTTGGGTGGGGGCATGGCCCCCTCTCCCCCCCCCAGTGACACCAGTGCTCCCAACACAGTGACTGAGCTGCAGTAGCGGGACAAGGTCACCCAGCGCCCAGGGCAAAGATGCCAAACTGTGCCCCCCTTACCCTTAAGGTTACGGTGCCCCCCCCCATACCTGCTGTCCCTACTGCCCACCCCTTGTACCGGCCCTGCTAAGCCGTTATAGATATGATTGGGAGCTGGCGGGACTGTTTGCGTTAATGTTAGTGACAGACTGCATCATATATGTGTTTTTTTTTTTTTTTATTTGGTTATAGTTCCGCTTTAAGTAAAAATGACCGAAGATCCATTGCCAATGAAGTCCACTTGGTCTCTGGAAACCTTCGCAGAAATTACAACTGCTAATAAACGAATGTAGTCCACCAACCCCCCCCCCCCCCGATGGGGTCTCCGTCTTTCCGAATAAGGTCACTGAATCAATGCGGGAATATAGAGACAGAAAAAGCAATTTTCCGGGGCCATCGAACCGACGCATGCGCTGGGAGAACGCCGCGATGGACAGCGGAGCGTGGAGCACATCATCTACTCTGCTGCTCGGGAAGGAACTTATTTATGTTCATTATTGAACTTCCTGTCTGTTCACTCGTGTAGGATCCTTACACTGCAAATGAAGCCGGATTCATGGGACGTGACCAACAAACCGACCTACGAGACGACATCGAAGAGTTAAAGAGAACCGGTCCACACACATCTGGTATATCAGTTTTTTTGTTGGATGCCGAAGGGTTGTATACCCTGATGGTTCCTGCTATCTTTCAGGACCACAGGTCTTTACACCTACTCAGTGGAGTCTCCAGCTTTCATATTATGGGGGGGCTCAGTATGTTGGGGGGGGGGCATGGGCCCCTCTGGTCCCCCCCCAGTGACACCAGTGCTCCCAGCACAGTGACTGAGCTGCAAGGTCA